>NW_010580226.1:232807-264978 GCF_000705375.1 Tinamus guttatus
AGAGCGGCGACGACGAGGACGCCTTCGAGGGCGCCGCGAAGGGCGGCCCGGGCTTGCCCGAGCGCGAGGGCAAGCTGAAGGCGGGCGGCCTGGGCAAGAAGGCCAAGGAGCAGCGCTCGCTGCGCCTCAGCATCAACGCGCGGGAGCGGCGGCGGATGCACGACCTCAACGACGCCCTGGACGGGCTGCGCTCCGTCATCCCCTACGCGCACAGCCCCTCGGTGCGGAAACTCTCCAAAATCGCCACGCTGCTCCTGGCCAAGAACTACATCCTCATGCAGGCGCAGGCCCTCGAGGAGATGCGGCGCCTCGTGGCCTACCTGAACCAGGGCCAGGCGCTGAGCGCCCCGCTGCCCGCCACGCTCAACCCCTTCGCCCAGGCGGCCGTGTACCCGTTCGGCGGCTCCGCCGTGCCCGCCTGCCCCGAGAAATGCACTGCCTTCACCGGAGCCGCCTCGGCGCTCTGCAAACACTGCAGCGACAAGCCTTGACTCCCGGCCACTTCCCCTGCGGGGGCTATTTTTCTTTTCTCCATTTGTCTGTCTGTTTTCTGCGCGCTTTTCTTCCCACTGCCATCAGCCCCGGCTTCCTACCGTCAGTTAAGTCTGGGTTTTCTTTCTTGACTTGCTTAAACTTCCAGCCATCCCCCTCTCCCCTTCTCCTCCTCTGTTTGGAAATATTTATTTGACCTCGAACACTTTTAAGTGCGTTTAATTTATCCCCCTCCCCTCCGTGCAATTTTCTGTAGAGTTATTTCCTTCCCAGCCTGTTAATGGACCGCGAGCTGTCGCACACAAAGTTGTCGCGCAGTTTGGCAACCGAACTGTAGGAAGGGAGAGAGAGAGGCACCTGGAAAAAAAACCTCAGAGAGATTTCTTTAGGATGATCCACCTGGGTAAAAATGTTTATTTTAAAAAGAAAGAAAGGGGAAAAAATAAATCCCCAGAGCTATGCAATGTTTCAGGAGCACATCCAGAGCAGGAGGTTCCTGTGCAGCCAGCGGGAATTTTCCTGTACCTGCAAATCCCAACTGGAAATGTCAGTGGGTCGGCTCACGGGATGGAGGAGCGGGGGATACTGAGAAAACTACAGGTGCTTCAAAATAAGATGCATTTACTTGTTCTTTCTCTTAAAACAAAGTAAGAACCCACTCGTGGACTGAGAGAAGCCTTTGATTGTATTCCGCTGCCTGCGTTCTTGCCTGTTTCTCAGCTTGGTTGAGTTTTCAGATGATTTTTTCCAAAGTCATCTCTCATGATAAAACAAAAGGTCACTTAACATATTTATATGTATTTATAACAAATAAAAGATATGAATACTCGATCTCTCTGTCCTACATGTCTCTAATCCAGTTGGCAGCCTAAGCAAAACTCCTGCTGACGTGAGGTCTAAAAGAGAAGACAGCCCAGCAGCTCTTTGCAGAGGATTAGCATGGTAAAGTTAGGCAAATGAAAGAGCTCTGGACATTTAACTCTTTATCAGCAGGATTTGACTTTTTCTTCAGTCTGTCTCGTGGATTTTGAGTACACAGATAATGTTGCTTAAACCCAGAGTTTGGTTACGCAGGTGGAGATTGGCCTGGTGTGTTTGGGGCTTTGCCCTCAAAGCTGAAGCTGTGTTTTAGGGGTTGTCTTATGCTTAGCTCCAAGGGCACCCATTTAAAACACGCAGGGAAGGAAATCACTTAAAGGCTGCTTTTCCCTTTTGCTTGTTTTTTTGTTGTATCTGCAACTTGCCTCTAGACTTGTGTGGGGTTTGGGCTGCTTCGATATCATCTCTGAACTAACAGTCTCTTGCCAAGAACAGGCTGCATTGCTGCAAGTTACCGAGCGAGTCCCACACCGGCTAAGGTTTTGTTGTTGTCTTGGTTTGCTTGGGTTTTCTGCTTTGTTACGTTTAATGCTTTGGTGCCTTGTATGCTTCACTAATCATTATATAATCATAATTGAGGTGCGTTCAGTGATTTGTGTGCAGCTCGGAGTACCCACCCGATGTCAGAACAACCACGTAAACTGGTACAGTCGCAGCCCCAGGGGCTGGAGCTGTCCGTGGCCATTTGCGTTAGGGTTGGGGTGTAACTATTTAAGGTTATTAAACCAATTTCCATGGCTGTCGCTAGTGTTATGCTAATTTGAAAAGGACTGCCGTCCCTCTAAAGCTGCTTGACCGTGGCACTTAATTTTAATTAATACATTTCCAAGAGACTTTTTGTGTTTGGAAAACGAAGTGTGTGATTAAGCCTCATTCATAAAGACGTATGCTTAAAACTGGTTCCTGCTCATTTCCATTTTTATATCTTCATTTTGTCTTTTTCTCACAGAATAGTTTTACAGACCAGCTTATCTGTTTTACCTCTTTCCTTAAAAAAAAAAGTCTTGAAAATATTCTTACAAGGCATCTGATGAAGCTAAAGCCAATCAAATCCTCTACTAAAACAAAAATGACTGGAAACTGCAAATCAGCAAAAGTCACTTAAAATTCTGCAGATTGAGTGGTTGCCTCAAACTATTTTGAAAACAGTGTCAGTTTAGCACAGAATCGTAATTTTAAGATAAATATTTAATTCTGGTTAAAATAACTGTAAATCAAGCAGTTGGAGAATAGTTTAAGTGTTTAGTTTTCATTGAGACTTGAAACAGCTAGAAAATATATTACTTGTTTAATATTATGTATGGATTTTATTTTTGTCAAAGACTTGTATTAATAACAATTTTATTAATTGCTTCTTTTTAAAATAATTGAGCAAAAAAGTGATTCCCCTGAAATGTCAGAATCTGGAAAAATCTTGGTAGTCTTACAAACAATTCATATTCTGGAACATTGATTTTTAGTACAATGATTATTTAACCCTTTTCTTACAATATAGGATATTTCCTTTAATGTGTGAGAAAAAAAAGCTTGTTCATATTACCATATCTATCTGGAGACTAAAAAAAAATCCACCTTCAGGAGTCCTTGAAGTATTCAGAAGGCTCTTTTGGGAAGCACTTAGAATCAGTTGGTATTGTTCATACTCAGAAGGCTAAAACACTGAATTTCAAATACAGAGAAGGAAACGTGCAGCAAAGCAAATCGCATAGAAAAAGTAGGAAGTGTGAGTATTGAAGTACTGCTAAAAAAGGCTAGGTATTAAACAGGAGAAATGTAGAACTTACCAAAGCGATACTAGAGTAACTCATAAAACCTTGTTTAACTGTACTTTGCAGAAGTACATTCTGTTTATTTAAATGCTTAAAAAAGTCCAATAATGACTCTTCCTGCAACAAGCACCAAATTAGGGTTAAACAAAGTTGACCACCTTCTCAATCAATTATGAAATTCAGTTCTGAGAGTTGTTTCTAGCCACCATGGGCTTTTGCAATGTTTTAACTCTATTTTTCACACAGAGCTGCAACCCAGTTTGAGCCCTTCTCGTTTCTTGTTGACAGGAAGGCATCTATTTCAGTGTGGCTTGCACTTTGCTTTGTGCTGCTTCTAAAAACATTGCCAAGTGAATGCCTAAAACTGCAGGAAAGGAGGTTTTGTCGGGACGGAGCAGGGAATAAACCAGCATTTATCGCATTTGTGTGCGTGAACTGTCAGCATTAGCTTTGCAAATGGACATGGGTATCTTGGGAGTGAAGTCCTGTAATTTGTCATTTGGTTTTCCCCTTTCTCTGGCATAGGAAAAAACTTTCATTCTTGTACTCCATGGTAGGATTTAACTGTCTGCTTTTGGTTGCCGTTTCAGAGAATATAAAGGGTGGGCTTCATTATGCTGAAAATCTTTTATTCTGCTAAAATACTACTGTAAAGTATGCTGCTTTTTTTTAAGGAAAACAGAAGGATTTATGGTGTATGCTCAGATGCAACTGAAATGCAGATCATGTATTCTAACTAACCTTGTTGTCTTGAATATCTCGATATGTTCATGCTTCATAGAAAACACACCAAATGCCAACTTTTAATTAAAGATAATATATTGTTTTCTAACTTTATTTAGTGTTTCTTTAACTTCAAGAATAATCAGTATGAGGTGTCATTAGGAGGAAATGCAGAGGGGAGATGCTGCTCACCTGTCTGCCTCTGGGAGATATGTAATTCTAGTTATTAACCAAAACTAACATCAAACTCACTAATACGAAGCTGGAAACTGCTTTCAGTCTGCCTTGCATCAGTCAGGGTTTGACGTTAGTGGGGCTGAGCAGCTCGCAAGGTAAAATCTTGTTTAACCAAATACAGGCAAGCAACAGGTTTGAAGCCAGACGGTCCGGAAGGCAGCGATCTGCTTTAGGTATGAGCAAAAAACTGTTAAATCCCTTGCAGTTTATAGAAAGATATCACGGGAATCCTGTTCGGTCTTGTCCTGGAAGGCTGTGTAGCTGCTTTTCCAATGGAAAGCTGGAATGTCCAAATCTGGCTGCCTTGCCGCGCTTGCTTCCCTGACGTTACGGAGCGACTGGTCACTGTTCTCGGGCCGTGTTCAGGGTCGTTCTTTGTTTGAAGACAATTCAGAGAAATACATAAGTAGAAGCTGAAGGATGAAGTGAATGCAGGAACTGACCCTGCTGATGTGTTTCTGATTGGCAGCGTTTCTGGTGAAAGGAAGATGGGCTGATGCTCCAGAGCACAGCAGTGGCTTCTGAAACCAGCGTCATTTTGCCCTCTAAAAGACTGCAGAGCACCAGAAAAATCCCTGCGAGTTTTATCCCTTTACTATATTCGCCCCATAGCCTCAGTGCAGTGAGTTGAATGAAGACCTCACTTAAAACCTCCACATTTCCACATTTCTCCAGAGCAAACGTGTCTGTTGCCAGGTCAGTGCTGTGAGATCTGCGTGCGTGTACGGACAGACTTCCACGTTCCACATCCCACACATTAAAGTTCTAATCCAGCATTCCACAACTCAGATAGATTTATCACACAACCAAGCATTCGATGCGCCACTTTTCCCTTCTGCTTTTATCAGTCTGCAAAGCACTAGGGACCACCACAACACAGCACAATTTGGATATACTTAAGGGGCAAATTAAATGGTTCAACACTTGAAAAATGTTTTCTATATAGTCATTTCTCCTGAAACCTAGTGCTAATGCATCAAAAGCAAGATTTTCTGCTTCCTCTTAGCAAAGCAGACAGTTGTGGGTGATCCACGTGGACCCTAAACGGTGCATTTCTGTGACACGCTCCCAAGTACAAGACATTGGACCCTGCAGCATATATGAAATTTAGCAGCAGGATATTTACGTGTTGTTATTCACCATAAGACTTAACATATAAACCATTGCAAGAGCTGTTCTGAACCATAAGCAAGGAAAAATATTTTTAAAGAATATTATAACGTGCCAACCAGTATTTTTAATTTTTAAACCTGCTTTTACTCTGTTATCTGCCATTTGATAGAATTTTGATTAGTATTGCAAAGTAGAAAAGTTTTTTTGTTTGTTTTCACTAATCCTGCTTAATGCTAGAAAATACTCTGATTATAGTAATTTTAATAATGTAAATTTGTTTGTGATACATCTGTAGTCTTTAATCCCCATTGGCATTCCATTCAAAAGGAGATGAAAAATTCAGGGATTTGTAACATTTAAATCAGTTATTCGATGAATTCTCATTCAGTTGTTCCCCAATGTGAGTATAAAATGTCCTAATGGGTATATGACAAAATATTTTGCTATCAGATTAGTGATATGTGTGCATGTATTTTTAATAGCTTGGTACCAAGCATTTTCTCTTTATGAGAAGGAATATGTTTATAAAAGAAGATGAAGATATTTAACAAAGCGAAGAAAGTATTTGAAATCTCCATCATTCATTTATAGATGTTTCAAAGTATGATTTTCACCATGACCTTTACATAATGTTTTCATAGTAAAAATTCACATGAATGTTGATTCCTTTACCTGCTACCTCAAATTCTTGTGTTTATAAATACACATAGTTTTAAAGCAATCCAATCTTTTAAATCTTCTTAACCAAAATTAAGAACTGTAAAATTTGAATTAGTGCTTATACCCTAATTGATAAAGTTTCAAGCATAATTCTCAAAATTTCCTGAAAGCTAAATAGACTAATCTGAGGTGTTAATATTACAATAACAACAATTTGTAGTGGTATTTAGCCAAGCTGTTTAAGACAAATATATGTACATATATATATATATGTATGTATTTAATGTTATGCTTAAGGCAGTGAACTTGCAGAGCGGACTAGCAGAAGGCAAACCATGAATATGTGAGAGCTCATACAACAGGGAATGACAACATGCTACTTTTCAAGTGCCTTGCCCGAATGAAGAAATTACATATATATTTTTTGTATTATTTAACAGATTCTTTTAATTTTAAGCCTCTAATTTCATCAGTGATTGATGTCCATTAAAATTTGCACCATCAATAACATTTATATTTCCTTAATTTCCCTTTCCCTGCACTGGCCCTAGCACTGCCTGTGTTTACGTGCATTACTCTGGAATTGTTCTCTGCGCCTACCCCAACCTTCCCCAGGAACCAATGGGGAAAAAAACCCTGCCTGCTCTTTTGCCTTAAGTATCTCAAAGGGAAAAATATGGCTGAGCACAAAAACATCACCCCATTTTTTTCCTCCAAGCCCACTTTTGTCTAAAGTAATGAGGCCATAGTCAGTTGGCTCCAAAAAGCAGCGTGATTTAGTGTGACGTACAGCGAACCATTGCAGATCCATTCGGACTGCATTCGTTATTTTAATGAGACAGAGGCAAATCTGTTTTTTGGCCGCAAACCTTAAGATGCAAGCATAATGCGAAATGTTTGTTGATTGCCACAAGGCAACTGACATTATAGATTTTTATCGCCATCATTACGCGGCTTAAAACTCAGCACATCCAAAGATATTTAGCCCCTTCCATTTGCTCCTGCAAATGCCATAAAAGTTGCAACACTGACCTTTAAAAAATATATAACAAGCAAGGGGGGAGGGGGGAAGCTTTTTATTTAATTTCTGCTGTTATTAATACCTGGCTTTGCATCCTAGCGTCGGCGCTTTGTATTTATTCGTTTTCTCATAGGAGGAGGAAAACCCCCACCGGAACGGCGACGCGGTCACCCAAAAAAGGTCACATTCAGTTGGGCGACAGCAGGACTAGGCCCCCACCAAGCAGCCTGCGCTTGACGCAGTATCGGAGGTGACACTGAGGCTGGCACGTCTTTGCCCAGGCGGTAATCACAGTAATGGTGTTCCTGCCCACGTACCAGGGCGGAACTTTTCCACGCACTGGGGTAGCGTTTTCTCCTGTGGTACCAGTAGGGCAATTCCTTGGGCTTGTGTTTGCCTTCGAGCAAGCAGCAACCGATTGATAATTGAGGAAAATAAATGGGCAAAATGAAGTTACCCTGGTAAAGCCGGCTGTATGTGCGGGCGTGTATATAAATGCAATGTATATGAATATTGCAATGTATATAAATATAAGCGGTGCATTCGCGATGCCTCCCCGTGCAGCACACGCAGCAGTGTGCGCACATGAAGGAATGTTTTTCCAGTGTGGTTTTTTCCCACTGATCATTGCTAGCGTTACGGGAATGTTTATATTACCCTGTGGCCAAACTTTGTACTCTGTCGTTTGACTATAGCACAGCAAATGTCATTACATACAAATCTTTGCGCTCCTGAAAAACTGCCCTGTCCTGCTCAACATGACAGAAAAATATTTTTAAGCATTTTATTTGATACTTTTTAAAAAATTAGTGTCTTGGGAAGGGACAGGACAGGTTGTTACCATCCCACCCTGTCACTGGCAGCATTGCAGTGACGCAGGACCAGCGCATCCTCCCTTGTAATGGTTTACAAAAGCATTGGTTGTGTTTTTATTTATTTACTTGATACCTGATGGTGTTGCTTGATTCCAGAAGTAAGTGCCGTGCACTGTACTATCTGCAGAGATGCCATGAAGAAGTCCTTATGCCACCAGTTGGAGATTTATACCACCTTAAGTATTTCTTATCTCCTGGCAGCTTCAGTGTAAGGCAAAGCACGCAGCTGACAGGCAGAGCGGGTGTGCTCGGGGTTTACAGCCGCGCTGAGGCTGTAGGGGAAAAAGATGAAAATCTCTTGCAAAATGTTAAAATGGCTGCTGACTTGGAGGCCCCTGGGTTAATTTTACATCCTTTCCAGTGTCCAAGAAAATACAATCTTACTTCTAACAAATTTTCTTCCCGTGGCTTTTTTTCTCTCTTGCCTCAATCAGTTTCCTGAAAGATTTGAGGACAGAAAACACTTTAGTTGCAGGAGCTCTATTACTCCTAACACTCCCTTTTGCAATCGGATGTGGCACTGGATAGAATAATCTCGGCACTGGGAGGCTGCACATCCTCGGCAAGCTCGTTCCCCATCACTTGGCTCCTCTTGCAGGTGCCTGCAGAGAGAAGCACGAAACTTCCTTGCAGCAGTTTGCAAATACCCTTTTTTTGAAGGGTGAGAAGCACAGCAAAGAGCTACCTGAAACACTGCTCTCCCCTGCAGATGTTTGGTTTTTGTTCCATTGCTTTTTGTTCCATTAAGAATAAAACCAAAATCCCTTGTCAGGCAGGAGGTTTCCTTTTCCTTTCCAAGCTTCTCTGCGCGCTAAGTCCAGGTTGCTGTGCAAGTTCTCAGTCTTGCAAGTAACCTCTGAAAATGCTTTTCCCCTCGCTCGGATTCTGAATCAGCCTGCAAACGTAATCACTTCTATAAAACATGTCAAAAATGAATGTTGCACGCGTGCACGTCTATAAATATTTACTTGTTTTTGCTTTTGCAGCTAAACCAAATACGGAGGCAGCATCTGATTTTTAGCGGGCTCTCTTTGCCTTTTCCCTCTTCTCCAGCTGCCCCGAGGCAGAGACAAGATGAAGGCCTGTGCCCGCGGCCTCACGCTGGCTCCGCTGACGTGTGCCCGGGGCGCGGCCGGGCTCCCGCCGAGGACGCAGCGGTGGCCGCGTCACCCACGTCACCTCCCGCTTCCCTCCGGGACAGGCACAGCCGACACGGACAGGAGGGGTTTCAGCTGCGTTTTGGCTCTTTCTGAGCAGTCTCTTGCTGCCTCGCTAGCCTGAGGCGACTCAAACCGGCCCCGGGGACCAGAGCGGAGAAACATAAAGGTGGCTTCAAGCCATTTTTGTTCTGCAGCCCTCGTCTTGAGCCACGGGGGAAAGGCTGGGCCAGGGTTTAGGCTGTGCAAATGTGCCCTCTCTGCAGCACGCGGTTTTCCGCTCATTTTTCTTTAGACCTTCTGTCTAACTGCTCTTTGCTTCTAGCTCTGCAGCAGCCGAGACAGCAAAGACTCCAGCCACGAGCCTGGCCGTGTCGTACGGAAACGCGGCTGTGCAGCAGCAAGTGTCATCGCAGGGCTCTGCTCGGCTGCTCTCCCTGCATCCCTGGCACCGCGCGCCCCGCCGGCCGCTGCCTCGGCCAGCGTCCTGCACAAAGCTGAGCACCCCGGGAAATGCCTAGACTGATGCGCAGCGGGAGGAGGAGGTGCCGGCACTGCCTTCGCCACCCTCTGTTTTTCTTTTTTTTCCAGGGAAAACAGGTGCTTCAAGCAGGCATCGTGTTATTCGTGCAGTCACATCCCTTCTGTAGCCTAGCCTTCGGTTTTGAAGCTGCCCCTTTTGCTCTCTCTCACCCCACGGTGCTTTTGCTCAAGCACTCGCGTTTCCCCTTGGTTTGACACCCACCCCGTGGGTGTCCTTCCGTGGAGATGATCCCTGCAATGCACCGGCTCTGCCCCAGCATCGCCCTGCTGGTCTCAGGGAGCCTTTGCTTTCTCTTTTAGGAAATGATCTGAAAATGCTCCAGCTGAAAGGAAACACCCCAAGTGGCAAGAGGAGGTGAGGGAGGGTTTTCTTCTTTAACAAAGACAAGAAGGCAGATTTCCCAGCTGTGCCTTCGTGCTCATTTGCAAGCCCCACATTTGTTGCGGTGTGTCCGCTCCACAGGGGTGTAAATCCCACCAGGGCCTGCAGTAGCAGCAATGTTCGTTTTTCCCATTTTCCCAATGTTCTTTTTCCCAAGCCTTTGAAGCCCCTCAAAGGGGTTGACACCAGGGGTGGCTGGTTCTTGGCCAGCAGAGAGGTATCAGGGTATCGGAGGTGCTCAGGGAACCATCTCGGGCAAGGATGCCTTGTAACCAGTCCAGGCTGATTGGAGAAGTCTGATTTTTTTTTTACATAAAGAAAAATCTCCCCATGATTCTCTAATTAATTTCAGTCCATTTCCTACCCTGGCCTATGATTCCTTTTCCACATTATTCCAGTTGCTTTTACCCCAAGTTCAGGGTTAGTTTGGACCAACTGTTAAAACTCAGTCTTGGTTTCCAAAATAGTGTGTGGTCTTTAATTCTGAGATCAAGATTTGAATTATTCAGAACAGATTAGACACCCATTTTTCATTTGAACTTGTTCCTCCCAATTCAGTGATCTGGACTTCAGTGTCTATCTAGATCACGGACAGAGTATCTTCAACCACTGAGCAGTTTGAAAGCAAAAATTCTGTTCTTTCCTCTCATTCTCTGCCTCTTCATTTCCTTGAGAGTATCTCAACCAATTTATGGAGTGGTTTTTCAGGTTTTGCGTTTGTGAGTGAGCACCACGTGTCTTTGTGCACATGAGGACAACATAATGGAAACCTACTGGGGGAGAGAGAAAAGACCTCATTAAAAAAGCACAGCTTCACAAATATGATTCTTGCATACGAATCATCTCACCCACTCCAGGCCAAAAAAAAAAAAAAAATCACTGAGAGACAGATTATATTACCTAATTCACCATCTGAAAGTTAGACCACTAATTAAGCTTAGGCGGTCTCCATGCTGAGGGATAATAGATAACTGTTTCCCAGGGGGAATTCATGTCACCATAGAATTGGACAAGTCACCTTCTGGGGACACACTTACCTTTTGACATTGCTTGGGGGTGCTTTGCAGGTAGCTTAGAGTAGATGCCTACTTTTGAGACACCTAAATGCAGGTTTAGGTCTTAGCATGAGAGTTTAAAAGGTTACAGTTTTATGGCATTTACAGTAACATGGTGCTCAATAAAAAGCAGCTCCCAGCAGTGAGAATAACCCAAGGCGATGTGAAATGAAAAGCAGCTTTCTTGGAAGCTTCCAAGCGAAAGTGTTTGTACGTGTAGGAAGCAAGAGTGGTCATCAAATAACATGGGATAAAAAAAAAAGAGAGAGAGAAAGAAATCCACGAGCAGGGGTAAGTGGAGTAAATGATGCTGACAAGCCTACGAGTCAAAATCTTGAAGGCTGCAGCAGGCAGGGTCTGTGGTCGGTACGTATGACATCCAGATCAGAATGCTCTTCAGGAGGTCTGTTTAAAAGAGCTACTGCATAATGCAAACTGAATTTATCACACAAAATATTTGAGTAGCTAAAGTCAAATATGTTCCTCTCTGTTGTCCTGGAGTGAGCTGAATATAATGCCATTTCCAGCAATATGAAGATGATGCATGCTGTAAAAATCATCCAGCATCAAGACAGTGAAATAATAATGTAGTGAAAAGTCCTGATTTTCACTGGAAAAAGTAACTACACGTATAAAACAACATTTGGTACCTGAGAACATAGTAATTAATGGTGTATTTCTGGAATACATAGTATGGCACTGCATTCTAGGTGTACATCTGATTAATAAAATGTGAAAGTGGCCGAATGCAGTATGTTATTTGTCCTGATATATTCTGGAGCATCTGTGAACAAATATGCGGGAAGCTGCGAAGCTGTCACACTTTGTAAAGGCAACTCACAGGTTACAGCTCTTCTTGCTCCAGTTCCAAAGTGCAATGCTGTTCATAAAGCATTATTTACCCTGGGCAGCGCCTTTGCAGACACCGAGAAGATTTTTTAATTGGCGTCTGTACCTCTGCTCAGTTTTAAGCAGGGCAGTGGAGAGGACAACCCCACTGGCCTCTATTTTTCTTTTCCAAGTTTGACAACAGGATTTCCTAGATATCTATGGGAAAAAATAGCCTTAATGTCCCCCAAACCACAGCAACTCTGCCCTCCCAGAGATTATGGATCCTGCAACTCAGCGATGGAGTGAGGATGGAGAGAGTCACTGTGTATAACCCATGACTACTGCATTTTTCATCCTTACAAGGACGTTAGATGCAATAAAATGAATTCTGGTGGAAGCACGTGTCTCCCTGAAGTGGGCAAATGATAGGTTAAGAGAAAGCAAATGAAAGGTAAGATTAATAGCATTTATCATGGCAGATAGACTAGCAGTTTGCTAATTAAAGATGTTAGAACATAGAAGCAGCCAAGGATCAGTGGCTTTTAATGAGGATGTTGTAGGGTGATTTAGGTCTAATTTTCTGCTTAATAAGGCTGGTTTAAAAAGTAATTTTGTTGGGATGTGACTCTCCTAAACCTGTTCATTATCAGTGATGGGACTTCACTTCAACACTCCAGGAAATGTTGTGTTTAATTAATATTGTGTCGGCAAGTGGATATGCTGACAGATGAGAAAAAAATTGATGAAGAACTTTCAAGGACATTGACTTCATTACACAGCTTCATTATAGCCTGAATAACTGGCTAAATATGTCATTGGAAAGATAATGTGCCACTTTCAACTCTTGTGTGTGTGGTGTTCATGTAAGCAAGCAGAGTATATTTTCAAAATAACTATTAATGGGGAAAAACAGGGTGAAGGGACCAGATCTACAGCATTCTACAGACCTTTATGTCTTTGTGAGATTTCTAAGTGACAGTGGACTATTTCAAACAAAGCAGGGTAGATTATTTACATTAATTTATCAACCATTTGGGAAAACTTAAGACTTATTAAGCGACGTTCTTCACTTTTAGTTAACTCTCCCCAGCACTCCTGAAACAAGAGTAGAAATGGATTGAAAAGGCTTCTATTTTTCAGCACAGAGCAGCATCATGAGTGATACCAACAGACCCATCAGGGCTCGATACAGTTGTCGATGGGGTCGTAGTTGCATAATGCAGTCACTTGGTCAGCAGCATTTGAAGCCCTTGATCTTCTATGTGCCCGTATACTTGACTATAAATGTCTGGGTTGTCTGTGACATAATTAGGTGTACCAAAGGGTCCTAAATACCTTTTTTTTTCTAAGCAGATGGAGTTCACTTTTAGCAGTTGGAGTGAATCACAAGAGTTTGCAAACTAACAAGGAAGACCCCCGTGGTCAACTGAGGTAGTTGCCCCCTTCTCCTGCAGCCTCTCTGCCCCTTTGAGCACGGTGTCTGCAAACACAGACCCTCATCTTTGCCCTGGCAGAGGTTACAATACAGGGAATCAGTCACACTGTGAAACTATTAAGGAAAAAAACCTGCAATGTTCAATCAACTTTTGGACCAGAGGCCGCTGTTACGGTTTGCAGTTGTTTATAGACCACTATCCACCACCTCACCAAAGTTTTAACCGCAAAATATAGCACAGATAATTCTGTTCCACAGCTGATGACATGGTCCAAATATGACCTTAAAGACTGCAGTCTGTGTTTGATCTGCAACATAAGGCTCTTTGGAGCATGGAAAAAGCTTCAAATCTGGTCTTTTAAACCCAGGATGGGAGGAAAAAAAAAAAAAAAGGTGTTGAATGCAGCGGCAGGAGAGCATTTACCTGGAGGATATGTAAAGGCATTCAAAAGGAATCTTTCAGGCTTTGTAAAGAAAAACACGTCAAGGAGCAAACCACCAACTCTTCTTTAGTTTCAATTGCCTCTTCTTTGAGAGAAGGTTTAAAGGAGGAAAAGAACAGAGAGAGAGAGAGAGAGAGAGAGAGAGAGAGAGAGAGAGAGAGAGAGAGAGAGAGAGAGAGAGAGAGAGAGAGAGAGAGAGAGAGAGAGAGAGAGAGAGAGAGAGAGAGAGAGAAAGAAAGAAAGAAAGAAAGAAAGAAAGAAAGAAAGAAAGAAAGAAAGAAAGAAAGAAAGAAAGAAAGAAAGAGAGAAAGAGAGAAAGAGAGAAAGAGAGAAAGAGAGAAAGAGAGAAAGAGAGAAAGAGAGAAAGAGAGAAAGGAAGGAAGGAAGGAAGGAAGGAAGGAAGGAAGGAAGGAAGGAAGGAAGGAAGAGCACCTTTTGAGGTGGCA
This sequence comes from Tinamus guttatus, assembly GCF_000705375.1. The sequence continues at coordinate 246,869 of NW_010580226.1, forward strand.
ACTGGAAAAATATGCATTTTGAATCTTTCTTGTTGGGGATATTAGCCAAGAGCAGAGGGCCCGGCAGGGGAAGGAGGAGCAGAGCGTGGACCGGAGGTGGCAGCTGGGGTTTTCCCGATGCGCCAGCTCTCTTTAGCACCTCCGGTTCATGGCTGCTGTCACCTTCCAACAGAGCAGGACTCATTCAGGCCTCCCAACGGCAGCCGGGATGAGCCCTGCTGCACCGGGAGCTCCCTTTGAATCTACATCCCCATTTCCCACTCTTACAGGGAAAAGCCATGAGAGTGCATGTGTGTTCTTGCCAGCATGTGCAGAGCTTGGACCTCTCTTAACACCTTTGATTTTTCCCACCTACCAGCAATCAGCAATAATGATTCATTATGAATTTCAGCAACCAGCAATAATGATTCATTGTTAACTTATCCTTGGCCATAAGGCATGCAACACTCAGTGCAACTGTGCAATGAAGGAGTCACAGATACCATCTTGCCCTCCCCAAAAATCTGATGCTCCCAACACCTTGTGCTTAGAGAAACGCAATAAGATATCCAGCATTTAGGGAAAAAGAAGGGACTAATGAAAGCAATCAATCTACACCCAGGGTTTCTGCGCCGGTATGTGTATAATGACCTCCCTAATGGGCAATTGCAGGATTAGAGTTTAAATATCGCAGGAGGACAGCTGTCAGCAAAGCCGACCGCTGCTTGGCAGCAGCAGGATGTGTTTAGGCTTCCCTGGATCAACCCTTTGGAGAAAAGGTGCCACCATTTTTCAGTGGTTTCTGAAGGAAAAGGCACCTTCTGGGGCGGGCAGCAAGGGCCCCTCGATGACCAAGGACGGTGTTGGCATCGTACTGCCTCCAGTAGCAAGAGTTTCTGAATTCTGCTCAGTTTTCGGTCACTTTTTGGGTGATGTGACAAGCACAAATGCTATGTACTGGGGACCTCACTCCGTTCATTCCTCCCTACTAATTCCCATAAAAAATATTATTGGCCAATAAGGGATTAATAAGCACATAAATGAGGCTCAGGGCATTTTCTGTGGCTTTGGCAGAAAAGAAATTTCTTTCTCAAGCACTGGGATAATCCTCCCGATCCGGGTTTCCACAGTGCTTGACAAGTTCAGAGACCCCTTGGGTCACAGCAAGAGCTCTGGGCCACCCCTCGTTGAAGCAAGGTGACCAAGGCAGTGGCTTTGCCCATGGGATCCCCTGTCCATGCAGGGCAACCAACAGCTGCCGATGGAGATCGCTGTGCGCTCAGGTCCTGGGCATTATCACATGGGTCTAAGTCATTAAAGATTAGCTACTTTATGCTGATTGTCCCCTGTATTTAGCTGATCATTTGGCATCCTGGTAAGATGCCCCCACAGCTAATGCTGTAAATTATTCTCCAAACCCATGCAGAAATAACGGTGGGACTCGGTCCTTGGTTTTCCGATGGTTAGGTAGTCAGAGATATCACAAGGAATTTTGGTCCTTGTTTTTCCGATGGTTAGATAGCCAGAGATAGGACAAGGAATTTTCCTAACCTACCTCTCTTCCCTTGGTGCTCAGAGCTATTCCTTCCCACTCGCTCACTTATTGGATTACCTATTTATCTGCATTTAATTTAATTGGTTATGTGCTAGTGCTGGTGCATGCTCGGATGTAAATTACACACAGCCTGTGGCTCCCTGTTTTCTGCGGATGTCTTGCTCCTGATAGCTTTATCTGTGCTCCTTGTGTAAGTGATGAAAGCTGGGATGTGCACATTGATCCCGGCTAGTCGTCCGGCAAAGGCTCCATCTGCGCTCACTCGCTGTCCAGCCAATTTCCAGTTATGTGCTAGTGCTGGTGCATGCTCGGATGTAAATTACACACAGCCTGTGGCTCCCTGTTTTCTGCGGATGTCTTGCTCCTGATAGCTTTATCTGTGCTCCTTGTGTAAGTGATGAAAGCTGGGATGTGCACATTGATCCCGGCTAGTCGTCCGGCAAAGGCTCCATCTGCGCTCACTCGCTGTCCAGCCAATTTCCAGGGCAGCATCAGCACCTCGTTGGGATGCTGGGACTCTCTCCCATGCTCTCAGGGCTGGGAGTTCAATGTGAGTCTTCCAAAAAACTCCCATTTTTACAGTGTGTTGGGTGCCAGGTGTAACCTCCACCTGCACATCATGCACCTTCCTCCTGCTCCACCATCACCCTCCACATCTGGCCAGCTGATGTCTGCTGCAAACAGGAGCCCAGATTTGCTCCAGTAAAAAGGTTTTAAGGAGGGACAAGGTCGTTCCCAGGTTAGCCCAGCTAATAGGCACAAGCAAAAGTTTTCCAGAGCCTATTAGGCTCAAATTGGGCTGAGATCCACCTTAGCTCTGCCAACATTTGGATGGGCTTGAGCAACCAAATGCTCTTAGAAATGTGTCCATTTATAGGCTCCGTCCTGAAAACAGTGTTGTTTAATGCAGTATAATATGGGCACATAAGATATCTCTGAGTTCAAAATTTCACCTTGCAGTGAAGTATCAGCATCAGCTCCCATCCGGAGCAGTGGAAGTGAAAAATCAGACTTTTTTTCCCGCAAATCCCCAACGGGTTTCTTTTTGGGCAAGGACTATGTACATTAATACAAATCATATTTTATGTTAGTCACAGGACACAGAGATAATCAGAAAGCTATCTTCATAAACAGAGGGTTATTCATAATCCCTCACATGGCATTTCAATTATCAGTCTGATGACGATGTGACATTATGGATGAGGTTGTGATTAAATTTTCTTGTGTAATGACCCTAAGTAAATCTTTGCAATTTTCATTTTGCAGAGATTTAATATAGATTGGTGGCCTGTTGTTTGGCCCCTGTTTAATCCAAAATCGCTCATTAAATTGGGACCAGTAAACATCTGATGATTGCATTTCATGGGCTGAGCTATGAATTTAACATATTAAATCTACATTCCAGATGGATATAAGCATCTGTTCTCATTATGGTTATTGGTGTTAATCTGAAACCCTGACCTGTTTCTCCTAACATTACTCATATTAAATTTGATAGCAAATTCTAACAGATATTGGCAGGAGGGCAGAAGAGAGTTAAAATACCTTCACGTGCACCTAATCCGCTGAGGCTAACTGCAGAAATTAGGGGGCATGTCGAGCTGCTTCCTTGTCCTCACAAGGGCCATTTTGCTTCCCAGCCTTAAAAAAAAAAAAAGCAAGAGAGGGGAAAAAAATCCCGATAGCCAATTTTCTTCAACTAATCACCAGGTACGAGCCATATCTTAGCAAAGAGGCATGTACCTAACCGGGAAATCTAATTTGTAGTGAAATTGCAGCAGCTTTGAAGCCAGTGTCTTGCAGGCAGTGCTGGCTCAAAGTCACATTAATCGGTGACTTCCAAGGACCACGAGGAGGAAGGTGCTTGTTACAGGACTGCGGAGAGCTTTTCCACGCTGAGTGATTCATGTTTATTGCAGCCCGGGCATTTATTTATTAGATTGCTCGGTGTAATGGGAAATTTAAAATGACACGCATTGTATTACAGGGAGGCTTAGCAAAATATTATCTCTCTGTTATTGTAAATCAAACAATTCTCAATGTCAGCTCGGATCACCTCTGCTCAGAAGCAGCTTTTCCAGAGGGTTGTTTAGGGCCTTAGTTTTGTCTTTTTTTAACCATTTCTCAAGCAAAGCTGCTCTTTCCCAGGCCAACGAGGGCAATGGGCTCAGTGTCACTGGCAGCATTGGGGACACCTGCTAAAACCTCCAATTTTCTCAAATCTTCACAGCCAGTTTCCATCTGTGACAGTCCAGTTCAGTGTGAACCAGATAGTGAAACCAGCACCTTGCTGGGCTGAATATTCCCACCTACTTCCACAGCACTCGCTCCGCTGTGGGATGCTCCGAGCTGGAGACAGGGCAGCCCAAGGGCGGATGAGCTCCTTCCTTGGGGAAAAAAACAGAGGAAACCATTTCCCATTTGGAAGGAGCAGAAGTAGGTATCTTGTGTTTGCAGGACAAAGGGAGAAGTAAAAAAGTGGTGGTTTGTATTTCAGCAGGTTGGGAAGCACAGAAACCCTAATACAGCCTTGCTGATATGAGCTGAAACAGGGCAGTTTGGGTGCCTTTAGGTATTAATATAGCAGTGCACAAGAAGGTTTGCTGGGTGTTAGTGCATCCCAGACAAGCGGAAAACTCGGGCAGTGTCCAGGCTCCTGCACTAATTTTGCAAGGGGAAAAAAAAAAATACTCTGAGCTCTCAAACACCGCAAAAAGACAAAGGGAAAAGCAGCATTTGGTGCATGGAAATGCCCACGGAGGTCTGTACCTCCAGCTGCCCGTCGGGGAGCAGGACAAGCCCCCTCAGCCCTGTCATTAGCAATTAAGCAGGCGTCGCTCAGGGGGAGCCGCTGCGTTCATGCAATGAGGCTAATCACCTCCAAGCACGGCCGGCTTGGAAAGAGTTTGGGTCCTGCAAAATATCCCCGGACCGAATTGTCCCGTGGCCACACGGTTGCACTGGCCATGGAGCATCCAGAGTTTGTAGCACCTCGGTGGGAATCACCTCAGCTTAGAGTTATAGCTCACTACAGCAGCCCCAAAACGTTTCTTTTCAGAGTGGATAATGTCAAGCAGCGGCTCCAAGGAGCTCCCAGCACAACGGCCCCAAGATTTTAATTGCTTGTTAACTACTATTGTCGCAGGCGAGTTCGCCGGGCTGACCGCCCGACATAAATCACGCGTATCAGCCCAATAAATCTCCTCCTGCAGTGACAGCTTTGCAGACAGCAGTAAATTAGAGCGGCCGCGGCGCGGGCCCGTGCGTACAACCCGCCGCCTGCGCCGCGGTGACAGATCTGCCGGGCCCCAAACACTTGGCATTCTGCTAATGTCTGTCATTACCGTGATGGATACGGCCCCTCTATCACCGGCTGCAGTCGCCCGCGTTTGCAAAGCTTTATTAAATTACCGCGGCTCCCAACTGGAATCCAGCATCCCAGTAAATGCCCGAGAGCAGTCAGGGACAACCAGAGGTTTTCCAGCTACAAAGACCTCGGGAGGACATGATCTCCCATATTTGTATATATACATATATATATATATACCTAAACATATGTACATATATATATAAAATGATGTTGTGTTAAACTTGCCTGCTTTTGTGCCCCATATAAAAGCTGCAATAATAAAATTCCTCTGCAGTGGGGGGTTCATACATACATATATATGCAAATATATACATATATATATATATAGGCCCATATATATTTCACAAGAGCCATCAGGGCCAAGGGACTTGCAGCTCCTCTGAATTCAGAATAATTATAAAAGTTCAGGAGCATTTTTGGGGCAGATGCCACAGAGAGGGTTGTCTCAGTGATGCCCTTGGGAAGGTCCCTCTAGCCACTGTGCCAACAGGTGCCAGCGCAGCCACTTCCACCCCACAATTCCCCCCTTCCCAGTGACTTCTCAGGAGTGAGAATACACACTACATTGTTCCTATAAATCCCCTGATATTATCTTTTATCGGCAGCCGTAAATGTCCATATTAATTAACTTAATGGTTTTAACTGCAGTAATGACTTTGTGTTAAACTCACCTGCTTTCGTGCCCCGTATAAAAGCTGCAATAATAAAATTCATCTGCAGTGGGGGGTTCTTTCCAACTTCCATTGTGCTGAGACAAAGCGGAGCCACCGCTCAAATAATCCACGTGCCAAGATCAGAGGACAAATTGACAAATCCTTTAAAAACAGAAGTGCTTTCAAATTTGGAAGTTTTGGAGCAAATCATTGATACAAGGGAACCGAAACCTGGCCATCACTTGACTTTTTCCATGTGTTTTTGCTAATAGACCAGTCAACCAGGTATTTCACCTTCTTTCATCTGTGGCAATATTTATTCTGGGCCAGCCCATAGGATCTGAAGGAAATCTGGGCTTTTTTGGTTTCATTTTGAAATATCCCAATGAAGGTGCTGATTCCTTGGGATGAGCGTGGGAGCCTGCGGAGCGAGGGCTGCGGCTCGGAGGCGACGCGGATGCAGCTCCGCGGAGGGAGCCCCCGTTATCCCGCGAGCTCTATGTAAATATTTTTAAGTGGCACCTCTGTCTGAATTACAGCCGTGCCCTCCTGGATTGCTAATTGTAGGTTTTAATTCAGCCGCGACGGCCGGTTTACATAAATTAGGGAGCTGGCAGTAAGCAAGCTTTGAGGAGATGGGATATGGATTTAGGAGGGTTTTTTCCCTACTTCCAGCAGAGCTAGGGCCTCTGCCTGCAGCTCAAATCACTGCAGGAGAAAAGCATGGAGCGAGTCAGCTGTGCCAGTCAGAAGGAAAAGGCAATACTTTCCTTTTCCCCCCATTCAGGCTTGTCCAGCTCACACCAGTTGTCTAATTGCCTGAAAAATATGGTCAATGTGTCCATATTGTCCCATTCTCCCAAGCAATCCTGCGTTTAGCAGCACAGTCACTGAATCAATGCAGCTATTCCAATATCCAGGGAGACGGGATTTGTCCCAAATCCTATCAAGTGGCCTTGCTTGGATGGAGACTCTGCTATATGCTGGCCAAGGATACACAGGCAGCGAAGGCAGAGTTTATTTAGCAGCAAATGCTTGCAGAGAAAGTGTTTTTGCGGAGAGTTTATAAAACGGTGAGTGGTCAGGTAGGAAGAGTTCAGCACTGGATTCAGATTAAAGGAAAGACAGAATGTGAGGAGGACAGACTGGAAATCTACCGAGATCATCAATCTGTTTGAATGCACACATACTTAAACTGCGTTTGTCTAATTAGCTAAAATATTTGCTGCAAGCGTATTTTGTGCTCTGACTTTGTCCTGTCTCAATTAGACACTTATTTTCTGGAGAGTTGGAAAAACAAAGGGCTATGTCACCCCCTTGAAAAATGTCAGCCTCCAAAACCTGGAATTTAAAGTGTTGCATCTAGAGAGTTTTGTTATAATCAAAGTCTGAGATTTCCCTAAAATGCCACTTTTTTTTGCACTTTACAAAAAGGTGTTTGGATGGGGAACCTTGTTTGCTTGTTATCACTTTCTGCTCCCTCTGTCCTGTCCCGGACTCGACTGAGCTCTCCGAGGTGCAGATCCGGGCCTCCTTCCTTGCCTTTCCCAGTGCTGGGTGATGTGTCTCGTAGTGACAATGTCCTGATCCCTCTGCACCTTGTATCCTCACACATCCCATGCTGAGCCTTAAGCCTGGATATCCTCTTAAACCCCAGGGTTTAAGACCAACTCTGCTGAACGGGGCTACAGGCAGCTGAATTTTTGGCCCTCTCTTTCCAGCATGGACATTAGGAATGATGAATTTCACCCACGTCTGTGATGCTGGAAGTGCAGCCAGGCTGGTGCAGGGCTGGCAGGAGCCTCTCCATCTCTTCGGCAGATGCCAGAGCAAACCCATGTGCCAGCGCTCGTGAACCACGAGCAATGCACAGAGCTGAATCCAACCACCAGACTTCCCAAAACAAAAGCTTCCGTTTTTCACTCTGGCTGGCTGCTACTTTTTCTGGAGTCACTCGAGGGCCAGGTCGTAGTTCTGTAATTGTACAGGGCTGTCATCCTCATAAATATTAAACACCGCTTCCAAGTGAAACCGCAGCTCCTTTTGTTGCACAAAGCGATGGATATCCCAGCTGAAACCATTCTGCTTCCTTGCCGGTGCCTGCTGAAAAGTGACTGTGGTTCAAAATATTTATCAATGCTTTGTTGTATTGGGAGAATGCTCAGTGACAGATGGACACTCTCTTTAAAACCTCAACGTATGCAAATCTCCATACAAAAGAGCCCAGGATGTTTTTAATATCACACACTAGCCTCAGGACATGTTTTTAAATCCCCATTTACCAAGGGCCCTGGCTTTTTATCAGTCAAACGCCTTAAGCGCTATGTCAATGTGGACATCTGGCCGCGTGTTTAAAAAATTTTTTATTTGCTAAAATATTTAGTGCTGTGACAGGGGTTTTAACTGGGGACATCAGGTCTAATGGCATATGTTTCAACCCAACTGCTCGGAGAGGAAAAACTAGCGAGGTAGCTGTTCGGGACAGTTTGGAGTAAGCCCAAAAAGGGGAACCGAGTAGACCGGAACCGAGCATTATTCCTGCCTAATGGAGAGGCACAAAGAATTGGGGTTAAATACACTGAAACAGCTCACCAGGATTTTTCTGATCCCTCCCTGTCACTTGATATCCAGGAGAAAGTGTCCTAGCAATGTGTGGGTGTTTGAAGAGCATCGCTTTGGGGCTGTCCAGGTTGTCCAGGGAGGCTGACTTAGATGAGAGGTTGGAGCTGGATGTGCTGGATGGAGCACCATTGGGAAGAGATGACCAGATATGAGTCTGAAGTAGCACATAGAAAAGTACTGGGACCTCAGATTTCCTTCAAACCTCTTATATTTAAGGCAGAGCCACTCTGGAAATGCCCACGTGGCAGTATGGTGGGAGAACCTTGGAAATTCTCTCAATTGCTGCTGCTCACCAGCACATAGACTGTGAAAAGGGGTTATAATTGCATGGACATCCTGAAAATCATCTTTACTCTGGTCCAGCTATCCCAGCAAGTGCTCTCCAAGGAGCCCAGCATGTCAGGGATGAGGCAGGTCTTGAGCAAAGACCATCAAGTGGCAGCGGTGCCGTTGGCTCGGGCCCTTCCAGGGACGTCAGTGCTCCACCAGCACCCTAGCTCGGTGCTGGAAGCCCTTTTGCTCTCAGATAGTCATCTTTGGGCTTTAAAGTCTGATACGTAAGTGTAATTCCCAAGCTGCTATTTATAGATATTCCATATTATGTCGGATAATCCGCACAAGAAGGATATTCCACCATAGGCTCTGTGAAAGCGGGGGCATTGGGTAATCGTTGCTCAGCCGCTACGACCGTTCTGCTCTCAATTAACACCCCTGTTATTAGGAAGCTGCCATGGGTGAGCTGAAACGTTGAGTGTGTTTGTTGTCCATCTGCAACCAGCCTGAAATTACCTGGAGAAATCGAAGTTTTTGTCCCTTCATTGCTAATGCTGAATGGGAAGAGAGTCACTTACCAGGGCTATTAGCCATTTCCTTGCTGCAGGGGCCAAACGCACACAGGAGGGAAGGGAGGAAGGACCACAGGTCACCTCACTGTGGTCAGATTTGCAGGTAGGGATTGACCCAGCACTTTGAGGGCAAAAGTTTCCTTTTCCTTCTGGGTCACCTCACTGTGGTCGGATTTGCAGGTAGAGATTGACCCAGCACTTTGTTTGAGGGCAAAAGTTTCCTTTTCCTTCATTCAATGAGAAAAACCAACCAGAGGAACCAACTCACTCTCTGACCCTTTGTCTTGTGTAGATGTGATACCTGCTTTTTATATCACTGCATTATTCATGTTTACATTTGATTAACTAAAGCCCCTTGGGGTTTAATGGTATTCAGCACGGATATATCAGCAGACCACAAGGTTTCAGGTCAATATTGTTAGGATAGATGAGGCCACTCTCTCTAGAAAAAAAAGAAAAATAAAAATGCCTTTTGAACTGGCCGGGGAAGCTCCGTCACTCTGTTTCTCTTGCAAATGGATCACTTGTTTCATGAAAATCTATCTGGTGGAAGAGATGGATATTAAGATGCAATGTGGTGATGTATGTCCAATGAACAGCAGTGAAACCAGTGCATTTATTTCTGCAGAAAAAGCCAAGTGGTGCCACGCTGGGATCCCAGCTCCAAACACGACCAGAGCAGCTGCTCTGCTGGAGGCCCAATAACCTCCCATGCCGGGAAGGCAGCTGTGCAAAGCTGAGGGCAGGTCTGACCACATCACCTTTGGGGACAGCTCTAAATCCTGGTGCTCAAGGGTCTTCTGTCTTCCAAAGAGATGTGCACTGTGTTCACTGGGAAAAAGCCTGGTTTAAATGGGATTTATCAAAGCTCTTGTTTGCCTGCGAGGCACAGTAGATATTACAGCGATGCCTAAAACCCGCACAAGGACATCCCTGGATGACCCTCCTCTGACACCCATTGCAACTTCAGAAAAGGCAGACACATCTGCAGGGAGTATGCCCAGTGAGGAAAACTCCTGATTTTCCCCCTTTTTTTCTTCTGGAAGTGAGAAAAATGTCAGGAGTGGCTGCAGAGCCCACGGTAGGAATGAGACATTGGGTCTAGGCTGAGTCCCAAGCTGCACTAACTGCTCATCTTCCAACAAGAAGGTGGTGCCGCTCTGCCATGGCTAAAGCTTTTCAGCAGTCCCCTCAATTACTTCTTGTTTTCAAACAAAAAATAAGTTATTTTTCTGATGCATATATTACTTTCTTTGTGTCATGGGCTGTCTTTGCTGTGTTTCTCCAGAGAGCAGTTGGTCACTCTATTTCTATAAAGTATTAATACCCCATCAGTGATATTTATGTACCCAGATCATTTTTTTTTTACCTTTAGATGTTCAACAGCATGAATATTCTTATTTTTTATTTAAAACTAATTTGGAGTTCTCGCTCTCCAAGGGCTTTCTAATCACCAAAAAGTGCCCGAGGCGAAATCTGATTGACAGGAAAACGTTGTGGCTTCTGAAAAGTAAATTGGCTATTGACAGAGCAGTATACAAAGGAAAATGCTAAATGCTTATTATTTATGAGCTATTAGGGAAAATGTTATTAGCATCTGTTTCCCACATGGGCAAAAACACCTGTCAGACATCAGGAAACTATAAAACGATGCACAGTTAATAGTTACTTTGTTTAAAAAGTCATTAAAATTGAATGTCAGCTAAAACTTAGGAAAACATTATTCTTCAAACAACTTTTAATCTCACAGTTCAAAAAAAAAGAGAGAGACTTTGCCATGTTTTAATTTCTGGAAGCAGAAAGGAAGAAGACGTTTGATTTGGAAATGATGAGACGAAATCTGGTACACAACAAACAAGGCAATAAAAAAAAGAAAGAAAGAAAGAAAAAGAAAAGGAAAGGGAAAAAGTTGATGCTGCTCCTGAGTCGCACTCAGTGTGAGCACAGAACAAGGTCAGGCAGTCGCAGGAGTTCCCGACGGCAACGGGAGATTTGGGTCTCACACCTGGGAATAGCAGGGTCTGTAAATAGGAATAAAGCCAAGATACCCCAGCCTTGCAGATATTTTCTCTTAGACTATGAAGGCCTTAAATTGGTGGGGAGTCTAAATCGCTGAAGAAAATTAAGATTTTTAATGCGTTTGTTTTTTTTAACCCAATGAGATGAACCCTTGCATCAAAAAATCTGGAGAATGAGAGATTTTGCTTCTTGTTTTAACAAAAGTCGCAACATCTTGTGCTGTTCTTTCTTCCACCCAAGCTTGCTTACCTGAAGAGCTGTTTTCCCCTAGAAATTTCACCGATGGGTCCCCAACGAGCCTTACTCGGGTGTCCAACCATGCTGAGCCCTCAGCAGCACATTAGCAATTCCATATCAGCAGCAGTGGAGAAAGCAAAGTCTGTTTTTCAACACAGGGTGATGGTGACACTCTCCCCTCCAGCCGAGTCACAACCTCAGCGCGGGTTGTGAAACGGAACCCAAGGATGGAGGCAGAGTTTGCAGGTGCAAATATGCATCCAAAATACATTTGAGCAAACATACCAGCAAAATGTGCATGCATCACCCTTAGCAGTGAGCATGGACCATCTTCCCACACCCCACCAAATACCGGCCACTGCAAAATAAATAAAGCATTTATCCATGCACAATTTGCATTCGCACCTGAGTGGGAATTTCACCCCTGAGGTTCTGCTTCGGGAAGCAGAATAAAGAAGATCTTCGCAGCGACCCCTCATCGCAGAGTCACTTCTGCTTTTCCCCCCGGGGAAAGGGCCGTTACTGATGCAGGACACAAGGACAAACCCAGTGTGACAGTGGTAAAAGTGCCGGAGAACTGCAGCATAAAATACCGCTTGTCCATTTACATTATTTAATGGCATTAACTGCAATTAGAGTACTCAGGGTGATTCACATGGTTGCCTCCTCCAGTCCTCTTGCAAAGTTTAACTCTTATCTCCAGCCACCACCTGCTTTCCCTGGGCATCTCCTTGGGGAAGCGAAGGAGCATTCCCAGCCTGGGAGACTGAGGAGGTGCCAGGGGCGCTCAGCATCCATGGCAAGAACATCATGGTTTAGTGTAAAATCTGTGTAAAATAGTAGTAAAATAGAGTCTCTGCTCTGGTGAAACTCTTGGCCTTGACGATGATGTTGGAGCAGAGGTCGTCCAGGCAGCAACACGGCAGGTGGAAGAGCCCGGGTGGGGAGGAAGGAAACGCTGATCGGCTGCTTCGTTCGTTATTAAGGAAATAACCATTTCTCCAACACGGGCAGCTCCAGGTCCTGGCTCTGCATCCGTAGAGCCCTACACACCTCCAGCACCAGCCGCATGGAGCTCCCGTCCGTGCTGTGTCCCAGGCTCCTCTGTGGCCTCACATCTGTCCTGGAGATCCCGCTCTCTGGAAAGAGCAGCTCCCTTCCCAGCCAGGAGATTGGGCACCAAAATTTAAGTTTGAAACTTGCACTTTGCCTCCTTTCCCCTTAGCCAACCTTCCATCTGCCGAGTCCTGGAAGTTAGCAACGTCTTTTGTATTCCGGAGGCCAAAGGGCCAAACTTGCCTTTAATTAAAATGCATATTCTTTAATTAAAGGCCCCATAACACATGAAGGGCATTCATTGAAATACGATGTGTGACATAGTCATTACCCTGCTGTTAATTACTAATTAATGAAGCTATTTCAATTAATAGCTTCCCCACTGTCACTCTCGCTTTGACAGGGCTCCGTGCTGAGAAGCCGTGCTGGAATCACAGGCGATCATAACTCCTGGAACGGCACCAAAAGCCATCGCTGAATATTCATGTCGGACGACTTTAACACTTTTCAATTAAACATAATAAAGTAAAATCTCTGTCAAAAGTGTATATCAAACATGTGTCAGATTTTCCCTTTCCACCTCCCCTCTCCGTTCTCATCCAGCTTGTCAAAAATAACTAGGAAGAAGTAGGAAAAGAAATATTTTTTTTCCCTTTTGGCACCTCATGCTGGAGGGAGGATTCTGGAGCAAGTGGCGCATGGGCAGGTTGACCACCTGCCCGAGCCGCATTTCCCTGCTGTCCTGCTTTCCCTCCTTTTCCCATGGGAAATCTGTGAGGAGAACAGGCTCTGGGGAGATTTCCCAGCCCTGTGCAAACATCTTAGAGCTCAGGAGGGACATTTCATTGCCACCCTTGGAGGACTCGTCTCCAGGGGTCAATCGCTGCATGCTTGGAGGAGCAGCAGGACAGAGCTATTTGCTGTCCACAGTAAGTGATATCGGTCCTAAAACCCTGGAATCCTGCACTGCTCTCTCTCGGGTGCCATCTGGTTGATATTTGACTTGGGAGTCTTAGTTGGAAAACAGAACCAGCCTTCTCATTGCAAGAGAAATTTTAGTGGAATATAGCCATATTTAATCAAAAATGTTTGTTTTAGCAGTTGTTGTTCTTGTTGATTTTTTTTGTTGATCAACTGTTAGCGGTTTTTTTGGAGGAGGGAGGCAGATCTTTTAACAGAGAGAAGATCATTTACAGAAAATAAGGCACTGGAAGAAGAGGAGAATACTGCCCAGATGTCCCCGTCTCTTAACTACACCAGGATGCAGAGAAGTCTTACATGATGTGTTGCAAAAGCAGCCTCTCTTCTGCCCTGCAGAAGAGGCATTTGCAGAAGTGGCACCACCAGAGACAGATGACGAGGTCAGAACTTAGCAGAAAATTTCCAAGGCTGGGCAGAGACTGCTTCTGAACACTCCCTTCTGCTCCCATAAAAGCTCCTTTTTTATAATTCTTTTCTTCTCCTTTTTGCTCACTGCTGTTACCCAACTGCAGGGCTCATGGGGAGACCTGCTGATGCATCCGAGCAGCTTCCCGTGTGTCCGGCTGGTCTCCAAGGTCTCAATTAGGCTCATCCTCCTCCTTTCCTGGGATTTTTTTTGGCCTCAATTATAGACCCCACTCCTCCTGTATGAAGGACAGGTCACGGGGGAGGCAGATTCCCTCCAATCCCAGTTTTTGCCCTCCAAAGCATAATCCAGAGCCCTGCATTGCTGTGAAGGATGCACAGATTGCCCTTATGCTGTAATAGGCCCTTGATCTGCTACAATTGCAAAGGTTTTGAAGGCCAAATTAATTAATTAGACTGTCCCCTAGTTAGCCCGAGCACTTCACCCTGCTCTCCAGCATTGCTGCTGGCAGCAACACTGTTATATGCAGGAACTTGTACCACACTTGGCTGATGCCCATTCCTCTGTGTGTGACGTGTGAAGGTCCTTTTGGTTCAACATCAGCAGAGAAAAGGAAGGATTCCACCCAAAACACTCCCCAAAGCACTTATATGGGGAATTCCTGTGGCGCAAAGACACTCCGGGACTGGGAATTTCATCTCTCTCTCTTAGAGATGCTCCTGCTGTCAACAAAAGCCACGAACATGCTGGGACATTCAGAGGGAAGGATGGGCTGAGATCTGAGATGCTCGTCCCTGGAAACAGTAATCCATCAAATGCGGGGGAATCTCCTGGAATAATCCTCCCTAATGCACGCCCAGGAAATCAATTCCGTGCTTTAGTCTTTAATCCAGAAATCTCCAAGGAGGAGGAGGGAAAGGTTTGAGAGACACCATCAAAAGAGAGCAAAACCTGACTGTGCACTGAAGGAGAAGAGAAAAGCCGGGCTCTGAAATTGGCTGTGAAGGATAACAGGCTCTTAGCAGCCTGTAAACATGGGCAGGGCTCTGCACAAGGCCACAAAATGCCCTTTCTTACTTGTGTTAGTGTTTCTGTCTCTGCCTTTAACCTGTCTCTGGTCTCTCTGGTCCCCTGCACGATAACTACAATAGCAGTCGGCATAAAACCACACCAGTACCAGAATAGTGGGTTTTGCAGTAACTGTGCTCTGGTTCCATCAGCATCCTGAACAGCTTTGTCCATCTCCGTTAAACCTATGGCTAATGCATCCCATTGCTGCTCTTTCAGCCGTGGCTTCTGCCTTAAACCCTTTAAAATGTAACTGATTCTGGGTATGTTTTTCTTTTAGCTCTGGAAAGCAGTTCATGTTTTTCAAATCTAAACCAATATGAAGGAATTCAAAAGCCTCCTAAGGAGAGTTTGACCATCCTGAGGCTCTGCAGGTAGCTGCTGTGTTTCCAGATTTTGGTAATTTTCTCCTGACTCAACCCAAAGGAGATTTACTGAGGGCATTTCTGAAAATCCTGAGGTCACTTGCTACGTGATACATCTCAAAGAGTTGAGCCCACAGCCTGGAGACAGCAAAGCTGAAGCTTCTCATTTACCTCATTGCAGGGACACGAGCTGGGGAAACATTCTCATTTGGAGGTGAATCAAAATCTCCCTGTAATTTTAATGCTCAGAAATGCATCACTAGACTAAGCAATGAAATAAGTTTGAATTCTGCATTCCCAAATGTCTCCAGGCACAAAATCACCATTGGACAGATATCATCACTCCTCAAATGTTGCAGTGTTGACACCCCTGGATTGGAAGCTGAGCTGGGTGCATGAGGGCCTTTTTTTCTGCTATTTCTAGAAATCTGAGGAGTGGTTACCCTACCAGAGAATGTCAATCTCAAAATTATCACAAAGTCATTTAGTATGAGTTATTCCAGGGAGTAATTGCACACTGCAAAACAATCTCAAGTTCACCTCGAATCGTCAGTGATGGGTGGCCGAGGATGCATTCCAAACCTTCGCCTCACTCCTATTTGCACATGTACATGGGAGAGAGTATAAATTAGCCTTTTTTTTTTTTTTTTTTTTTTGCAGGAGACTTGGTAGGAGAGAGGAGAAGGAAAAAAAAAGAAAAAGAAAACATGAAAGGAATTTAACAGCTGCAAAGAGCCAAACTGGTTGCACAGGAAAATCCCCTGCCAACCGCTGGCTCTTTGCCTTTAATGAGAATGCAGAACATGCTCTGCTAGGTTTCTAATTCTTTGTGTAAAATCCTACAGATAATTACTACACGTGTACCTTTCCCTTGTCTCCCGTGGAAGCGGATATTTTTTTTTCCTTTGGAGCTGAAATTAAAAACAATTTATTAGAGAATAATTAATGCCAGAGGGCTGGGAGATTGCAGCGAGCGGTGTGTCTAGAAGAACAAGAGTCCGTCAGGAAGCTGCATGGACCCAGGGAAGTGACCTGGAGAAGGATGCGAGGGATCAGCTGAAGATTCCCTGGCAACTAGCTCTACCACCAAACTACTATTTTCTGCATCCTTAACAAAAACCTACCAATCCGAGAACAAGATTTTAGGGCAAAAGCAATACTGAATGAGGATAACTCATGGCCTTGCAGCCCGCAGGGGCTTTGGCAGTGGGGAAAGGAGTCATTTTTAGGAGCAGTTGCGCTCGTTTGACCTCGGGTTGCTTCTTGTGTTGAAATTTTCCTGCACTGTCGCCTTGTCAAAGCCACCTGCCCCAAGGACAACTGGTTAAAATAAGAACAGGAAAATGATTTTGAAGAAAGAAAGGGAGAAGGGAAAAAAAGGGGGTGACATTTAAAGCTGCTGCCAGGAGCTTGATGCCTCGCGCTGCAACTCCTGGCCCCCCTTCTGCCCCCCTGAGTTTTAATTACAAAGCAGTCAAACTGTAAAGACCTTAATGGACGTCTTAATTATTGCATTAAAGTTTGAAATGGAAAATTCCTCATTACGCGCCATGCAGTAGGTCACGGCTGCAATAAAGGGTGATATTTTGCTGGTTACGGCGCGACTGCGAGGTGCCCTTTGCAGGTGGGGATGTCTCTGGGGCACATCCTGGCCCCGGGAGCCGCAGCAGGTCCCTCCGCTGCAGGAGCATCTGCTTTCCAGGGGAAGCATCCATGGAAAGTGTTGTTTGCTATTTCTTTTCTTTCCTCGGAGCTCCATTTTTCTTCTGCGTTTTGCTTTCCATCTGCTTGAATGTGTTTATTGATTTTGTGTTATGCAAACTGCAAGGAGCCCGTAGCCTTCCCATGCTCCGGAGCCTGTGCCAGCTATCGAATGTGCCCTAAACGATATAAAAATAAATCGACCTGTCGATTCTAACCCACAACACAAGCTGCCTGCAATTAAACACCCTCCCCAGTACCTGGGGAGTCTCTTATGCACTATCCCCATCCCTGTTCCTGTCCTTCACAGGGCAGGATGCAGAGGGGTCCTGGTCCTGCAGAGCTGCAGTTTTAGGACTCTGACATGGGTCCCCCCCTTCGCTGGCTGTTTGTGCAGCTGTGGGACACCGTGAAGAAATCAGGAAGATTTTCTATTAATTGCTTGATTTGGGAGATGAGGCATTAAAACTCCTTTAACGGCTATTTCTCATTGCAAAATATATTCTTAAGCCTTTTTTTTTTCCTCTTTATTTTTTCCCCTCCTCCTTCTCCCAGCAGCTGTGCCCAAGGGGCACTCCATGGCGAGAAGCGATGCCACCGATGCCACCGAGGCCGCGGTCCGGGCGCGCGGACGGCTGCACATCGCAGATCTCGCAGCTCCCTCTGTTGGCACCTGCCCGCACGTGGCAGCCCCGCTGTCCAGAACGGGCAGTTTGACCAGGATTTATATTGTTAAGGCCATGCCAGCCGGGAGGGGACCTGCCCGCAGAGGCCCATCGGAGCAGACTGTACCTGCCATAGCAACTAGCCCATATGGGGAAAAACAAAGAGGGAGAAAACCTTCTTTCCGACCTCTCCGGCCCCAAATCAGGCCCCACAGATGCTGTATTCTCTTGTGAAGGCACCAGCCACTTGCATCTTTAGCTCTTAATACCCCCTCCTAAGTAATACAACTTAGATTAGTGGTACGCATCAGTGTCTCTGCAACTAAAGATCTTCCTTTTCATTATAAACCTCTGTATTTAGAAGCTTAATAGGCCTCCAAGATATCTCCAAGAAGAAATTTTTTTTAGGAAAAAAGAAAAAAAAGAGGCAGAGGAATATTTTTCTTTTTCTTGCATTCAAGACGTGTGAGTCTCTGGTACAAGCACCAGAGAATTAGAGATTCTTTCCCACTACAAGCAAAGGGTGGGAGGAAAAGCAATGAGTTTCTTTAATAGGAAATTTCACATTTAAAACAGATCCAACAAAAACTAAAAGTGTAGTCCAGCAAAACTTTCCCAGCTGGGAAT
>NW_010580226.1:290887-339713 GCF_000705375.1 Tinamus guttatus
ATCCCCCCTTTTGGGTGAGTTTATAAAAAAAAAAAAAAAAAAAAAAAAAAAAAAAAAAAAAAGGTGGATTTCAGCCCATTCCGGTGACCCTCTTGTCCTTCCCCTGTGTAAAGGCTTGAGGCTCTGGACGCTGCCTTTTGTTGGCTGACTCTAAATATTAAATAACCCCCCAGTCAATAAATGTATTCTTCCTCTTCTTCCTTTTTTCGCACTGATATACTTAAATGCCAGCTCATGATCAGCCTGTTTGCTGCTTATTTGCTTGCAAAAATTGTTCTTTTTATGGTGACTAAATTATCTTTCAGACAATTCAAGTAGTTTTCAGCTTATACGCCAAAATGATAGCAGTATTTCAGTGATAGGTAAAGAAAATTCTATAGTATACTATAGTTTGTCATTTTTAATTCTGTAAGACCCATAAATCATTTTAATGTGTTAATGTGTATATATAAATATTTTGTAACACATTAAAATGATGTTTGTAACACATTTTCATGGTGTTTGCATGTACTGTAGCTTAAAACAGTGTAACTTGCTGTTTTTATTGTATGGGCTTTCATGTTTTCCTTTCTCTAGGAACTCCAGGGGGCAAAATTGCTGACTCCCTTTGAAAAGTTTGAAAGAGTGTAAATATGATTCCTAATTTTCCTGGCTTGTATTTTTGCTGGTTAATCTATTTTAGATATTTTTGCAAAAATAGCTCTTTTGAATACTCAATCAACACAGCCTTGTTTAAGTAAATTTTGATGACTTATTTTTCAACTATACTTTGCTTCTTTTTTGAGAACTCCTCACTGTTACTGCTTTCTCCTTCTATATTATGCACAGTTTTCTTTTAAAGTGGTGATTTGAACTGGTTTAGCTCTAACCTTGTTCTACTGATATTTCTAGAAACAAACTTACCAGCACTTTTGAACAATTAAATTGCTGCTCAGTGAAAACAGATCATACTTAGTTACTGTACAAGTGTAGCATATACTGTGTTAATTGTAATAGATATTTTGGGTCATGCTCCACTTCTATATATGCCAGCTGCTCATTACCATTCTTTGACATTTGGAGCTTTCTTTAGCAATAAACATAGAAGTGTGCTGAATATAGCTTTTCTTAGTTAGGCCTTAGGTTTTTGTGTGTGTGTATGTGTAATTTTTTTCCTTCACAGTTCCAGAAACACGTTGGGCTCAAAGCTTTTTAAATGCACTTTGGTAGAAGAATAAAGGATTATGTTAGTCTTCAACCTGCTTTGAGACTGCATGACTCCACTGTTTTGCTAATGGAATTATTGTTGATTTGAAGACTGGAACTTGAAAAACCCCACTCTTTAATTTCTTTTTCCAAGCGTGTTGGTCCCCTTTTTAAACCAAATTAAGGGAGATTCTGGTTAGTTCATTTCTAATAGCATGCGGATAATCTTGTTCTGATGTGATTTTATATACACCATAAAAATATAATTTTAAAAATATTCAGGTATGATTCATTTAATGCACAAAACTATTCAAATGGTGCTTTTGATGTAACTGAGATGTGTTGTTATTTATGTTTAAGAAACACAAACAAACCGTGAAATGCCTGGAAACATTGCTAATAGAACTATAAAAGTCCAAAGTAGTAAATACAATTGAATAAATATTTCCTAGCAGGCTCATCACCAGATACTGTTCTACATAATCCTACTTCACTATTAAGATTATCTAGAAGTGGATTATATTATTTATATTCAGTTAAAAACAGTCATTGTCTTTGAAGTTGTAACTTAAACTTGTGTGTTAATTTTATGCAATCTGAAACTTTGGCTGTGTTAGGCAGAGAGAGGAAAGGCCAGGATTACAGACACTTTCATTTATAAAACTTAATAAGTGAAAGTGAAAGGGAAATGAAGGGGTTTTACTTGTAAAGAGAAGATGGTTTCTATTTGCCTGGAGTGGTAGTGTCTTTCTCCAGTAGTTCCACATTGTTATACACTTTCTACCTAGTGTCTCCTGTAGTCCTATAACACAGTGGCAAGGAGGAGATGATTATAACATAAACAAGATTATTCTAACTTTTTATGCAACATTTAAGCTTCTTTGTGGGCTATAATGCCTCAGTCTTTATTAGTTGAGCCTTGAGACCAGTTAGTTGCATTTTAAGGCTTTTATCAGTATTATGTTTTTATCTAAAAGAGCTTCTAAAATAACTGAATACGTTACAGGTATCCATGATGGTTATCTCAATAGTATTGGTAGATTTTTTTTTTTGAGGTTCAGAAGTACTTTAATTTTCTGGGGGGGAGTTAAGACAAAATATATTTAATGAGCATTATAACTCAAAATAACTGTTTATTAAGATTGGAAACTAAATTGTTTCCTCGACTTGCAATGCCAAAATCAGTCATTTTTTGCTAAATAAGATTTTTTTTTCAGTTCATTTTATGAAACCTCCTTGATGAGTTAAGCACAGAAGTGATAACTGGTTTCAGATTTCAATACCTTTGATTTGCAAACAAAATAAGAGAAAAATCATATATGGAAAAGAGAGGTTTATTCTTT
The DNA here is from genome assembly GCF_000705375.1 of Tinamus guttatus. Next base: position 293,416 of record NW_010580226.1, read on the forward strand.
CACAGGTGTGCTGATAGGGTCAGAAATAGAAATCAAGTACTTTTCCTGGGTCCACTTCTCCCCGAAGGATTCTAGTAGATCTTTGAAGTACAATGTAAAGCTAAGTTTTTTTTTAAATATATATAACATATCTCTTTAGTATTATATAACTATTTCAGTATCATAAATACATTTTTTTAAATAATAAAATGTTTTAGGATAGGTATAACTACCTTTGTTACAATAGTGCTAACTTGACAAAAGCTTGCGCAATGTTATTAATCTGCGAACAAGAGTTGGGGAAGAGTTAGGTACAGTGTAACTACTCAGATTGGAATGTAATCTAGGATTGTAATCTTATATGTGTAATAAGCTATGAGATGTTTGATATCTTTATAATATTTAACTTCTTAAACCTGATAAACAGTTGCTGTCTCACTTAACAACTGAAGGTTCCTAACAATCATGATAAAGAACAGAGTTCCTTGGTACTTCACTAGAAAAATGTGTGATTTGCAGTTTCTGCATATATATTTAGGGCTGCTGAAGAGGCCAAGGTCAGTAGCAGATAAACACTAGGCTGGTAAACAGTATTTTTTGTAATGTGTTGAAAGCAGTGGTGAAAGTATGATAAAGGTTGTTGTATTTTGAATACTGTCCAATGACAAATTTGTAATTGATACTTCTGTTTAAACCTGAGGCTATGGCTTGTAAAATTGGTGTGTGCTGGGGCCTTTAGAAGGTTTCCTGTGCAGTGAGGGTTAAAGTTTTTCAGGATTTTTGACCTTGGAAGGCCTCCATTTTTATTATTATTATTATTATTATTATTATTATTATTATTAAAAAAAAAAAGGCAGAGCAACCTACACTGTGATCCTGCAAAATGAGCAGAATCTGTTAGCCGCTTTTTCTCTGCTGTTTGGTCTTGAAGAGCATAAGGAAAACTGAACAAAAACTTGTTTTGTGCTGTTGTTGGGTAAATTTTCATTTTTAGGCCAATATGGGAGGACTGAGGTGGGGGAGGAAGCAAGTAGGCTTCAGAATTTACTATATAGAAATGGTGGAAAAAGCCAAATATCAGTCTTCTAGTAAGACAGTAGAGAGTCTTTCTGCCTGGAGTTTTAAGCTACAGTGAAGCTCTGGGCTAGAAAATGTTAATGTAATGTATTTAATGCTATTAGTGTTCTTTCCTTTAAAAATAAGTTAGAGTCTCTTTAAGTACAGGAAACAGTTGAATTTGTTCATCAAACATGATTATGGGCCTACAGTTTGGGGGATGTGCAGTTTGTGAAAATGTCTTAGACCTAAGTTTGACATTTTCGGAAGTTTTGTCAGTATAGTTGTTAGTATAGTTCTTTCCCCAGCTATTAACTGATATGGCCTTCCTGCTAAAACCTTTCACATAAGCACATTATTCTCTTAGTCAAAGAATTTAAATGAAATTTCAAATTTTTACTTCTGATACAAACTGCTGCTGTACTTGGAAGATCTTGTGCATTAATGCAGCTGCACTGACAAAACCACCTTGCGCTGCTCTTGTGACACCCACTGCCCTCTCCTGTAGCTGGAGTGAATCCTACAGGTAAAAGAGCAGCTCTGCTGGTATCATCCTCTGTGCAAGCAGTTTGTGGAAGCCCTGCTGTGTTGAGCAGGGGTTGAGCCCTTTCACGTTCCCGACGTGCAGGTGTGGCAGTGAAAATTTGTGGTGTAGACAGGACCATGGTCCTTTTGCCTTTTGTTTGGATTAGTTGTGCCATGCTGTAGGGCTGCCGATTGTGTTTTCTGTCTGCTACTGTGTGCTAAAGTCCACTGTGTGTGCGCACAGTTACTTGGTTTTCTGCATGCCCATTAAATGCAGCACTTCCAGGGGGTCTTGGATTAACTGCAGATGTGCAGGATTGTAGTCCTGTGTGTGCTCAGTTAATCCATCATGTGAGACTGGCAGTGGCCCTTTTGAGGCCAATGCAAGGTAAGTGAATAGCCTGGCAACTTTTTTTTTTTTTTTTTTTTTTCCTCCTGCGTTTTTGGAAAATATAAAAAGCCTAGGTAATATTTGCATGTTTAATCTTATTAGGTGATGGATATAAGCACTGCCACTGTTTAGTACTTAGTATTTTCCTTGTGCACTTAACAGACTGTCCTGCATCAATACGGGATAAGTGTTTTGCACTATACACTGGACACCCAAAATAATTCTTCAGCACCAAACAAAATAGCATTGAAAAATAAAAGCACTCAAAGTCAAAAAGTCTGAGAGCCACAGAATTTCATTGAAATGATCTCTCTTGAGTTTTCAGGGATGTCTGACCATAGAAAGGGAGTAGTGAGCTCTAACTTGCGTAAAATGTTTGTAATTTTTAAGGATGTCTGGACTTTTGATCCTAAACTGTGGCTTGTCTACAGTAGTCAAATTCTGAGATACTGAGTTAGTGTTCGGGGGAGTGATGTTGGGATCACATCAGTTTTCTTGTATCTCCCCAAACCTGGAATCCAGCCTCACCGCTTGCTGAATCTCTCATTCTTCAACCCTCATTACTTTTCTCCAATTCACAATGTACCCATTTCGCAACTTCTTGAAAGCTAGCTTCCTTCTAACAAGCTACTTAAATCAGTAAGCAGTGGATACACTTTAAATGAAAATAAAAACTGTATCTATTTGTACCTATAGGAAAAACTAGTGAGCTATACCTGCAGAGCCGTTTTAGGATGGATGTGGTTATTCTGTCCATTCTGTGCTTTATTTTGATAAACACCTATGAATGCCAGGGGCTCTTTGATAGCTTTAAGACAGGCTTGGACAAGGTGGACTCTCCTCAGAGGCACATCGGAAAGTTAAGTTTTGTGATGCATTTTTCTGCTGCTTCTCGCTTAGATAGTCTATTCTTTCTGAGAAGAGCAGATGGAGAGAATTCCACTGAAGTATTATATGTGTCTTTCTCCAGTGCCTGCACAGTTCTTAGTGCAAAACCTTTTTAATGCTGTTCTTCATTTCTTTGTGCCTTTGCCTGTGGTTCAAATAAAATTGATTATTTATATGTGAAAAAGGCTTTGCTGCCTGGTTTCTTTGAGCTACTTTTCTGATATTTGAGGATGCAAGGGATTAGTTTTGCTGCTGCTTCATAGAAGCAGTATGGATTTTCCAGATCTGGTCTTTGACAAATGGGCCTATAGCTGTTTTACATGGAGCAGTCTTCTGACTGCTTAGTTAATGGCACTCCATTTCTTTTATTTACATCAGAAATGTTGTTTCATGAATTCTCAGCCGATCAGAAATTCTTATATGATACTAGTACATTCGCTCACTTGTATTTTTTCAGTACTTAACAGGGATAAAGTGAGTAAGCAGTATCAGTTGTGATTGGAGTCACTATTGCACCATCCCAGAAAGCAGTCTTTCCGTCCGGCTCGTAACATCCTGCAGTTTTTTAAATATTTAACATGCCTGTCGCAGATATTTTGGTGTTTTGGTTTTATCCAAATCCTTGCATCTCAGGCAATATTTCCTGAGGAACTCTTGGAGAAGTATAACTAACGGCTAGCTACATATCATTCTAATTTAAACTGTACCAAGATATTAGTTTCAAGTTGATGAGGGCATGAGTTTTGGGGAAGGCATGAAACCTTACATTGATCATTGATCATTGTGATTTTAAGATCTCTGTCCTGTTTTGGGGCTCTGATCGTTGAATGTGTATAAAATATTAACTGGAGATTCAGTATGAGGACTGTTTAAAGGGGGATCCTTTTTCGGTCACAGGAGATGTAAACCTCCTTCCTTAGGTAACATGACAGAACGAATCGGTTCAAACGGCAACTAAAGGCTGTCACAAGTCTTAAGTAGGAGGTGAAACTTGCTCTCTTTGATGCATTTGTAGCCCTGGATATGTGTAAGAGATCTTTCAGAAGCAGATACAGATGCATCTTTTTATAGAGTTCTTGGGGCAAGCATGAAGATGTGAGAACTAGTAGGTGCCTGATATTAGTCATTTTGGCTAAAGTATTCATGGAAGATGCTTATCTTATATAACTTGGTAAGTATATGGTAGAAGAACTTGTGCAGAGTACAGCAGATCTGCTGAGCACTGAAGCGTTGTCATCCAAAAACCTGGGATAATGTGCAGCATATTTGTCATTCAAATATTGTTAACAGAGACGAATGTTAGTGAGAAGGTACCTATCGCTACTCAGACTAAGGAGATTTTTGTGTGTGTGTGTGTTTAGTTGAATTTTGTTATTAGTAAGCTCTCTTTCAAAGTGCTCTTACAGAGTGAAATCTTCCTAGTTAACTTGTACAGGAAAGCCATAGTTCGTTTAGAATTTTAAGCTGTAAAAGATAAAATCTTTATGTATTAGGTGGACCAGTTAAGTGCATTATTATTTTGTTAGGGCAAACTCAAGAACGATACAAATAGGATTACTGGTTTGAAGGCATAAGTAACTGTTGGCAAAATGGCAGATAATAGTTGCATGAGTTTGAGAAAGTTTTGTTTGAACATGTGTTTACAGAAAGGAAGATTTAGGTTACAGGCTTTCCTTCTTTATTTTGTTCATTGTTGATTAGCGAGGATGTGTTGGAGGATAGAGTTTGTGTTACGTGTTTGTGAGCAAGAGATATTGGAGTAGCAGGATATAGAAATTTGAGGATATCTTTAGATTCCTGTTGGGTCAGTTGTTGATACTGCTCTAGAATTTCGTGAGGCCAGGCAGACTGAATGTCACGCGCATAGTGCCCACATTTTAGTAGTTACAGAATCCTTAGGGATGCTGAGTGTTAGTGATAGTCTCTGTGGTCTTGCAGAATGTGCAGCCCTGTGTTTTCACATTTCTTACTGCTTGAGACTACTTAGCCTCATTGTGAAGTTAAAAGCATGTGTCACATGATCTTTATAATTTGATGGGATCATCCTTTTTTTTTTTTTAAATTAAATATGTTTTTCTCCTTAGTTGAAAATCTGCCTGTGATCAGGATTTAATACACATTGTTATTGATGGTTTTATGTTTTTCTCTGAAGCATAATTTGCATTGATTGCACCTGGAATTTAGTTTCAAGTTGCATTCAACTGCATAATTTTTTCTGGGGAAATAGCACTTGAGCTCCAACTTAACAAAGGAGAAAATACAGAATGTCTTGAAAAAGAAAACCCAGTTACAAACTATTTAGCATCACACTTTTATGCACCACTTAAGCAAGTGACTATTCTGTTTCACTGGAGCACATGTCTTGCAGTACCCTACTGCAGCGTGGTGAGCAGCAGAACGCACGTGAATATGACTTGAAAGGTTTTGTGTTGTATTAGTTTTCAGAAATGCCACGTGCCATCTCTGGACACCGCAAGTTTATGCAAAGCTTAAAACATTGCTCAAGTTTTGAAAGGATAGAGTTTTAGCAGAGGAGACAGTTAATGAAATCTTAACACTTGTTAAAACTGTATTAGCAAGAAGAAGATTAAGTTGATCATGAACCTTCAGTTCATTTAAAACAAGAAAAAATTTGCTTCTTCAGCCTTAGTATCACCACAGTAACTAGTTAAGTTAGAAAAGACAGAACAAAGGAAAAAATTCTACTGAATTGGGAAGAGGAGGCGATGCTAAGACTTGGAAGTTGCTTTGTGTTATAGGATATTTTTCAGGTGATATATTTTTTGCTTTAAGTCCCAGCAGCTGTGTTAAAAGCGTGAGTTAAGAATTGATGTTTTTACATTCTGAAAATTTGATTTTCAGCTTCTGGGCATTTATTTAACATGTTTTAGGATGTACGTCCACAAGAGCAGGTTCATGTAAGTAAATAATCTAGACTAAATAAGGAGAGAAGAACGAAGGCATTAAATGCTCAATACATTTAAGAATACTCCAAATGCTTTCTTGCAGTTATGTGGGGGGTAGAATTTTAGAGTCTTAAGTTTACTAAATTTGTATGACTTATCAAATTTGCAATGCTTTTAAAACTTCTGTTCTGTTACAGGTTTCTCTTTTAGGCTATTAACAGCGAGTGAGATAAAAACTGTTAATACAAACAAAAAAAGGCATGATGGTTGCATCCATTTCTAGTTGTTTTTGATTGTTATTTATATCCAAAATGCTGTGCACTGTGCATTATCTATCCCTGCTGGGTGGGGTATGATTGTAGTAGACTAAAATGCATTATACTCAAGTAACCAGAATGTCTCCTAAGAAGAAAAAGTGCTGATTACATTTTTGGAATGTTTTAGTGGTATTAGCTCTGTGCCTCAAATATAAATGCAAAGAGCATGTTGCACACATGCCTTGGGTCAAGGCACATGGATACCTATTTTTGCAATACAAAGACAGTCCTTTTGTATGTTTCTGGATAAATTATTCAAAGAGGTCATTTGGATACGCCTTTACTTGTTCAAGAAACAGTTTGTTTTCATAGTTTACTATTAGAATTGAACAAGAAGTGATTAGCTGACTTTCCCTCTTCCTTTAGGCGTATCATTTAAAAATTGCATGATGTGTGATCAATTGGAGATTCTGAACAGGGAGATTGAAAGGTTATTACAGAGCAACATCGCAGAAGAAGGCACTTTAAACTCGGACTGTCCTCAGCCATCAAGGACTGACTCCTTGGATAGAATCACTGATTCAGACAATGGAGCAAAATACATATTAGTGCAGGTATTCAAAGCCATGAGATGTAGTGCCTAGGGGTTTCTTTAAATCAGATTATTCTTTACTGTGTAATATCCCCCATGCCCATCAAATATGATAGAGAAAGATGAAAATGTAGAATTGAACATTTTTTTCCTTATTTCTGTTTTTCCACAGTCATGCAGATCTTTGATTTTTTTTTTTAAGTATTATTATTTTTTTCCATGAAATAATAAGGTGATGCACTGATGGCATTCTGTTTGAGGGAGGGGGCGATATTTTCCCTGTTTACCTTCTCATATTTGGGATAGTAACATGGCACTGGAGAGCACCTAGAAATAGCAAAAATGGTGCAATTATGTAGTTTAATTGTTCTTTAATTTAACTGTTTTCCCATGTGGAGTATGAATTATTACTCATGTTGTAATTATTTTTCTCTACCCAGTATAGCAATTCCCCTGCATCTTTAATTGCAAAATCCTGACACAGTCTGTGGCCAGTAGTGTTGCTCCAATACTCTTGCACTTTTGTTTTTGTTAATCTATTTTATAGGCCAGTTTAAAAGTGATTTTTCCTATGTGGTCCACCTAGTTATCCTTTCCTTTACAATTTTTTTTCAGTGTTCTTCTGGTTTGGCAGATATCCTTAGGCTAAATGCAGGCATTTCCCACTAATTTTCAAGCTCATAAGAGCTCAGAAGCAAGCAGTTGATGTTCATGTTTCAATTTGCCGTTCTGTGTGTCGAACCAAACAGTTATGCCTTGTTCAGAGGCTTAAAATGAACTCCTTGATTCTGAAATACTTTGGAATGGTTCATTCTTGGGGGAAGTCTGTGATTATGGATGTCATGGGGTGTCCTTGAAACAAAGCTGCTGAAACCTGCTAGATTGCAAACTATTTTAGTGAATGAAATTCCTCAATTCTGAAGGTCTACCTTTCAAAACCACTGAGTAGCCACCCAGATTTAAATCACCAAAGCTGCAGGCAGCTGCAGGGGTGAAATTTAGTACAAACTGGTAAATATTCCCTATGGTAAACCAGGGTATTCTGATGTGGTTTTAAAAGCATTTCTGTATTTTTGTTGCACAATACATACTCATGTTAAATTCCAGTCTCTCAATGCTTTTAAGTACTGAAGTTGGTTTGTTGAATACAGTTTGTTACTGTTCTGAAAATCGTAATTTGAGAGTGCAAACAAATTTGAGAGTGCAGTCGTGTTTTGTTTATATTTGAAGGATTACGGCCACTGATTAGTGGTGGTGTTTTTTTCATTCTTGTTTCAGATTTTTTTTGAAAGCAGAGAACTGTCAAAATGGGCAAAATGTGAATATTGACAGAGGCAAAATAAGCCAAATTTTAAGTATACAGTGGTAGAAAAGTTCATAAATATGATGTGTTTTGTTTCTTGTTGCAGGAGCTAACAGAAAAGGAAGAATTTGAGTCTCTGAGTTGTCAACAGAACCAGTCTGGCACTTCTGAAACAGAAAATTCAGCAAGTGCTGGAAGGATAATGCTGAATGAGTCTGATCCTTTGCTGCCCTCCTCTGGCTCTCCGTTTCAGTCAGATCTACAAGGAGAAACTACTCGAACCTCTAATGCTGCATCAGGTAAAGCATATAGAGACCGTTGAAGACACTTCTTAGTTCCAGATAAAATGTAAAGAATTTAAATCTAAGAATTTGGATTACCTCTTGCTGTAAAGCTGTAACTTTTAGTGTTCATCTTCCAAGGTAAACAAAGATGTGACTCTGTTCTTGTTGTTACTTGTTCTATCCTTGCTTACATTGTAGCTTTGTAGCTTTTTTGCCTTCTTTTTTTTTTAATTATGATTATAGTTTGTGTTGCTTTCTTAAAAAAAAAAATTGCAGTTCAGTCCAAATCCATTATGATAGTGACTTTTTGAGAATTTAATGGGATTTCATGTTATGCAGAAGTAGATTCAACTTTTTATCATTGTACTGCAGGCTTAAAATTCACTTTTGAGCCCTGCTGCAGTGCTTAAATTCATCAGTTATTGTCCTGGGGTCTGTTATCTTTACAAAATAATACTCACTTAAGTTGTTTTATGGGAAATGGTTTGAGTGCTTTAGTTTGATAGAATTTTAAAATTTGTGCCATCTTTATTTTAAGTGTTTACATAGTTTCCGACTTAAATTTCTGTTTGCCCTATGGAGGGTTTGTGTTTGATGTATCAAAAAGGTAAATCAGCAGATAGATTATTTGAAATAGCTGTTTCATAACCACTATAAACTGCAAGATTTAAAATCAGTGACTTTGGAAAGAGAAAAGCTTGCTAAAGGATGCTCCTCAGAAGCTTCTTGTTGCTGTGGTATAAACAGCTTTTAGAAATATCTTTTAAATTCTTTCAGCAGTTACTGTTACCGAGGAGCTCTGTAAACATTCCGTTTGAGCTCGATGGCGCGAGGCTTGAGCCAGGAGGTTGTATGTTGGGGACTGGAGGGGCTGGGGGTGCTAGTGTTTCTAAAATACTATTTCTGATTACCAATTCATTCAGGTTTATATTTATTAGTGCCTACTACAGTTCCTGAGCAATGTAATTGTAATCAAAAGGACTGTAAAACTTAGTTACTGTGTTCTTAGTAGGATGGTTACATTGTGTGCAGCTCCTTTTTAAAATAGTGTATGTGATGCAATCCTAACTTTAATATTTGCACAAATCAGTTTATATTTGAATTGCTTAAAGTCCAGTCTTTGATTTTTGTATTTGTGTTACTTGTTTTCTATCTTTTCAAATAAGAGTCTCGTAGAGTGCAGAGATAGACTTGAAAACAGTAGTCCTAGTTGTTAGCTTAGCTCCTTTTTTCTTTTTATTTCTTTTTGTTGTTTGTGTTTTCTATAGCTCTATTCATGATAGTTTTAGATTTTAGAGTTTAGATTTAAGTTTTTAGATTAATCCTTTTCTATATGTTGTTTTTAATAAATCAAGTGGGCTGAGAACCTCTTTGTAAATAACCATATCAAGGAGCAGCCTTTCTCTGGTTCCATTCAATAGAGACTTTTAAACAAAATTTTCTTTAGAGACACGATTGCAGAAGTTTTGATTTTATTCTGTTTTGTATTATTACTTATAACCAGTAAAACTTACCAGAAGATCTGAGAAGTTTGAAGATATATTGCTGTTGGTGAAAGACTACTTTTTGTTTGATTTTTTTGACATTTTGCTGAGCATCAAAAGACTCATTATTCTACCATTCTGTCCTGCATAATTTAAACAGCAGTAGCTTTAATAATTACTATAGTTTCTACTTCATGATTATCCTGCTGCAGTTCATAAACAGCCTTTTCTAGTACAAATTAAATTATATTTTTTTAAATATTAATATGTCAGAATAATACCCACCACCATACATTTCTGCTTAGTGCTTTGTTGGCGTTCATTGATCTTTATGTTGTTTTTCCATGACTATTAGTAGCTTGAAAATCACTATTCTTTGTACTCCTTAGTTTACAATAAATGAGATTATAACTGAATATTTAATACTTGTTTGGGCTACGGATCTTGTTGAATGTTAAGCTTTGAACCTTATGTTTGTCTTTAGTGTTTCAGGGTGGGGACAGTGGTGTCCAAACTATGGAACAAGTTGTAGGTTCACAACCTGTGCCGTTAGAATCTGAAAATAATACTGACAACATGGAAAATAGTTCCCCTGGTAAGTTTTCTTCCTTTTAAATTGAGCAGAAATTATGTCTAAATTTCTGGGTGGTTTTGTTTTTTTAACAGAAGAAATTTTAGTATCTGGATTATGTTGGAATAGCATTCAATTACATACTTAATTGCTTCTCCTGTATTTAAAGGAAAGCATTTTACCTATTATCAGGGCCATAAAATGAGGGGGAGAACTGTGCATTACTTTGCTGTAGCACATCCTTGTCTCATCACTATATGTTATATATTTATTTATTACCACAAAGAAAATAATACTGTATTTAAAAAAACAAAACAAAAAACAAAAACAGAAATTTAAGAAAATCATTTTCCCTCAATACTGATTTAACAAGTATTCTCTTGTTTTTAGCATCGGTTTTGGATGACAAAGGTGAGCAAAGTAATGAGGAGGAACAAAAAACTATCAAGCCTATGAGTAAAGAGTTCAGGAAAACCTGGGGTTTCCGAAGAACTACGATCGCTAAGCGAGAAGGTACAGGAGATCTTGACATGGACTCTAGTGAACAGCAACCACAACAGGGCTTAAACCTCAGGCGCAGTGGGCGGCAACCAAAGCGAACAGAAAGAGTGGAAGAATTCCTAACAACAGTAAGGCGTAGAGGGAGGAGGAATGTTCCTACTGCTCTGGAAGATTCAAGTGAAGCGGCATCCTGTCCAGCTACGGATGCTGAAACTGCCTCGGAAGGGAGTGTAGAGAGTGCTCCGGATATAAAACCTGGAACTCGGAGTAGCACTAGGAGTTGTAAGGATCAGAGAGCTTCTAAAAGAAGACGTACAAAAGAGGAGGAGGACGACGACGAAGAGGAGGAAGATGACGATGATGATTCTTCCGGAAGTGATAGTGATGGGTTAACACTGAAGGAACTGCAGAATCGATTAAGGAAGAAACAGGTTGATCAAAAACCTGCACAGCTGACATTAAAAGAAATACAGAACCGTCTGAGGAAGAAAAATACAGAACAGGATTCTTCAGAAACAGCTGATAACCAGACTGAAGAAGAAGTGAAGACTGAACTGCCTGTCAAACAAGAGCCTGAAACTGCAGACAGCCCTGAGGTTGCAAGTCAGGTGGTTGTGTCAGAGGAGCACACTGAAGATCTTCAGGCTGAAGACACAAAACCTGCCCTTGGAGCAAAAGGGGTCACAACTGCAGCACCTGAAGAGCTCCCAAAAAACAAGCCTGAGTCTGAGATTTATGACCCCAATGCTCTCTACTGTATTTGTCGCCAGCCTCATAATAACAGGTGGGGAGAACTTCCAACTAAAACCCCGATGTTTTTTCTGTGATGGAAAACAAACTAGCTGCTGAAGTTTGCTTTCTGAATGTGTCTGAGTTATTAAATTTATTTATTTTTTTTTTTACAATAAATGTTTAAAAAGGAGGGGATAGAAAGAGAAATTAATACAGTAATGAACAGTGAACTAAAAAAGGCGTATTTGTATCTTGACATGGTATTTAAGATCTGCTACTTCAAGTATCTGTGAGTCTTAATTGTTTTTAATTTCCTAATGTTTTACTGCTCCTTGTGTTTTTCAGGTTTATGATTTGTTGTGATAGATGTGAGGAATGGTTTCATGGTGACTGTGTGGGTATTTCTGAGGCTCGAGGGCGGCTTTTGGAAAGGAATGGTGAGGACTATATTTGTCCAAACTGCACCATTCTGCAGGGACAGGATGAGACTATTTCAGAAACAGAGCAACAGGAAGCTAAAGAAAGGCAAGTAAATGTGGATGGCACAGAATTCACAAGCATAGGAACAGTTGAACAAAAGTCTGCTGAGGACCAAGGAATCAAGGGTAGGATTGAAAAAGCTGCAAATCCCAGTGGGAAGAAAAAACTCAAGATATTTCAACCTGTAAGTATTTTTTTTTTAATTTCCTACAACTTATATTGATTATGTTTGAGCAAATTATCTCCTTATGTCTGTAGACCTCCTGGGTTTCTTTATTAAAACTAAAAAAAATGCAATTTAACAGTCCACTAAATCTTGTAATCTAGCAGAAGTTTATTTGTATTCTTTTCAGTACAGTAACTAGCTAAAACTGAGAGTTTCATTTTGAAATAAGGGGTTTACAGGTTGTATGTATTGTAAGGAAATGTCCTACTACATGCATATTTATTACTTTGGAAATCTTTGCATAACATACTTAGAATTCTGGACGGGTTTATTCGTGCTTTTTTTTTTTTTTTTTTTAATGACACATTCAATGACAGTGACATTTTTTACATAACACTGACAAATCGCTATGCTGGAATTAGTTCCAGCCATTGTTGCAGCCTCTTGTCCTTCCTCCTCTTCAAAGTTCTGATTTTTGTCCTGATGCTCCTTCAACTTGTTAAAATATAGAGTGGTGAAGCAGTAACATTAACGCCTTGTGAACAGTAACATTAAAATGTTTGTTTCAAATTACTGCCAATTCTGGCATGGAGTGTCAGCAAAGTAAATGTGCTGACCATATAAATCAGGACATTAAATGAGCTAATACATGGATAATTTAAGTTAAATGTATATAAAAAAAAATCTCAAAAAAGTCAAATCTAGTTTTAAAGGTAACTGCTGTGTACACTTTTGATACCTCAAATTGTTCTGTTGAGTTTGGTCTGCACTTCACTTGCAGTGTTAGTATTAATTTTAAGTCCTGACCCTGAATATCTCCAGGTCCTCTCTGATGTTAACATGTTGACATGTTACTTGAATGTGGTGGGCATCTTTCCTTTAGTAAAAGAAAAACATATAATTATCCTCAATTATTTCATCACCTTTTAAAAGAGAATTACTTGCATTTTAAATGATTTTTTTGGCATTTGGCAGTAAAATTATAGAACAACTCTCCTTGTGTCTGAAGTTGACATTAATTTTGGAGAGAGCTGAACCATGAAGTCTGTGTTTTATTCCATGCTGTCTCACATTTTGGAAAGGATCCCTCTACTGCTTATTTAAGCAAGCACCTCTTAGTCTGTGCATAACCACGTCTTCTGGGCAAAAAGATCATTGGTATTTAGCATGCTGATATGCTGATAGAGTTTAAGCTGGTTGAATGGTCTGATTACTCAGATTATCACTTAAATTCCCTGTCAGGGTGTTCTCTTACACTAGTGTTCAGAGCACTTTAAGAGAAGTCCTTGTTGCTGTCAGTGCAGCATCTACTGCAGCAGTTTTGGTCTGTGGTCAAAGTTTCTAGGATTGTATAACTACAAACATCAACTGTGAAAAGTTTTGTCATCAGCTTGAGTAATTGCCCGTAATTAAAAATGACAGTTTTACTGCCTGAGGTATGAGGTGCTTCCTATGGAATGGGTTTTTTTCCCTTGCATTTCGCAGTTAACATGTATACGTCATTAAAAACATATTCTAAAGCATGATCTTTATTTTTTTGGGGAAATCCACCACAAAAGCACCAGTTTCATCAGATTACAGCACCTAATACAGTCTTACTGACTTTTGATCGAAGAAAAAAATAAAAACCCTATGTGAATAACTTCTTTTTGCATTTTGGAAATACTGCATGTATTTTGGAAATACTGCTGGAAAAGCTGTTACTTTTGGTAATCACAAATTGCAATTCACTGATAGGAAAAAAACCTGTCTAAAGACACAGGTTTGGGGAATTAGCTTAGTTCTATACAACATTTTTATGAATAATCGAAAAGAAGGAACAAGTAAGATTAATGATATAGTGCCTAGACATGATATGTTGTAGCCTAAAGAACTTCCAGTATTTCTTATCTTTGCACTAACACTTAATTTTAACATTGAAGGGGAAATGTTTTGTGTAAAATACTTCAAACTGAGAAGTGAAGAAGAAGAAAACAATGGATTGCATGTGTGAACTTCTTGCTCAACCTATAGGAAATATTAGGCTAGGGCAAAATTGTCTAAGAATGGTTGAGTTCATGCAAGTTGAAGTCTTCTAAAACTGGTGAACCTCTAGAGTGAAAATTATCTAAACACCTGAATAGCTGCCTGCTTCCTTCTGCATGCTCATGTGGCTAGGGACAGCTGGTGGTGCTGATATGTGAGCAAAATAATTTTTAGAAACCTTGTTCTTGAGAAACCGGTTCTGCATTATTCTGGAGTCCTCTCTCACATGGTGCAGAGGACCAGAAGAAAGCACCTGTGTGCTTATATGGGCTAAAAGTTTAGGAAACTAACCTCCTTTAATTCACTGCCAGCAAGGCATCCATTTTACAGTACAAAGGTGCTCTAAAAACATTTTGTCTTTGTGTGGTAAGACTGAAATCCTTAAACTTGTATGGGTTGTTTGAATAGCTATTTCTGGCATCTCAAGGCTGAAAATTGTTTTAAAACTAGCAATTGCTCATGTCAATCACAGCTGTAGTCTGCCCATATGATATCTAAAAGCTGCTTACTGTAGAGATGCAGTTTTTTGTCTTCTATTTGAAGTTTGAACCCGCTCTACTTCCATCTTTAGGTAACTGAAGCTCCTGGTGCATCAAAGTGCATTGGTCCTGGCTGCTATAATGTGGCTCAGCCTGATTCTGTGTACTGCAGCAATGACTGCATTCTCAAACATGCTGCAGCCACTATGAAATTTCTAAGTGCGGGCAAAGATGCAAAACCAAAACTTAAAGAGAAGATCAAACCCAAATCTGAAAAACCTGCTGTGCCAAAATCTCAACCACAGGTAAGCCTGTGCTCTTAATTCTGAGCAGTTTTATGGAAACAGTAATCCTGAAGCACAGGGGCTTGTTTCAGAGACGGAAACAAAATGGCAAAATTCTGCATCCAAATATGTGGGTTTTTTTTTTCATATTTTGAATGTACTTAATTTTTCTGACTATAAAATATTTTCCTTTTTTTATGTCACTTTGTGTCATGTCATTTCAAAATTTTTTTTTAGTTGCTCCTAAATACAGATAGGCTTCTGAAAGGATTCTCTGCATATCAGAAAAAAAAAATTTGGTCATAATTTGAAATTATTGTGAACTAATACATTCTTGCATAATATATGTGTTTGGGGAAGCAAAAAGATTGCAACTAAATAAAAAATAACACCCTTTTGTTCTTCAGCTTCCCCTTTTGAAACAGCTGTAAAATAGTCAGTTTTTCAAACAAACAAAAAACCCTGATAAATACACTACTTTTGAGAGGATTTCCTTAATATGCTCTCATTATGAAGTTGCAATGTGTTATTTGAGCTTTAAAGACTTGGATTAGCAATTACATAATTTCAAGTATTTCTATATTACCTTACTGTAAAATAAACTTATTTACATATGCCTAACTGTATCTGTAAAAATATGATGTTTATAATGAGTATTATTAATTAAGCTTCTTTTAACTATGCAGGCAAGTACTAAGCCTCTCTTGATCCCGAAGAGACAACTTCCTGAGAAAAAGGAGGGGACCGTCAAGAAGACTATTTTGACACCTGTCAAGACTGAGGCAAACACTCCACCTATTGCTAAAGAGCCAGCATCAGAAAACTGCACACCATCCTGGGCAAGCGATCATAATTACAATGCAGTAAAGCCAGAAAAGACTGCTGCCATTTCATCTTCACTGTTGTTCAAATGTATGTATCGCATAGGGATATTCCTGAGTAATCATTTACATTTTCTTTGAATACCCATCCATTCTTGGCTCTGCAAGTCTAGGGAGTTTAGGGTTTGGGTTTTTTTTTTCCTTAAATGGCACCAAGCTTCCTATCTCCACCTTCAAAGATTCATACATACAGATACACACAAATGGGAGACGCTTTTAGAAATTTTATTTGTTTCACATGATAGTTGTAAGATTTAATTAGAGCCTGTGAATCTACCCAGCTGATTTGTGGATGCAAACTTCCTGATTTAAGCTTTAATTTTTTTCCTACAAGGGCAATAACTGTTACTGATTTAGCAAAGGTGAGTATCGATACACTTGTGTTACCTTTAACAAAAAGGTCGCACAGTGTGCGCCTTGTATCAGCAGTTGATTGTACTAATCTGAATTGTATTTTTGTAATTTAGATTTGGCACCTGCCTCTCAGGTCTTGCATTTTCATTGCTAGTGCTGAGAAGGAAATCTTCAGTGTGGTATCCAACAATACTTTACACTTCTACAAACGGCTTTTAACTGTCAAGTGTATCAAGTTCTTCTTTCTGCTGCTTTTCTTCCTTACATGGGATAATTTAAGGACCATTCTTTACTTTAAAGTCTGGGGGAGGCAGTGCCTTTTTTTTTCTTTATATATATTCATACTTCACACATTATCCACACAAAGAAGGACACATCTTAAGTGGATATTAGGCAGAAATATTGCCTTGCATATTTTTGCAGGTTTTGAATAGCATCCTTGTAACTCATATAAAGGTAAGTAAATACTGCTTTGTAGTCTGAACAAACCTTCCTACTAATGACTGTTTTTCATTGACACCAGCTCAGTAGTTTTATAGTGCAGTGATGGAACTTCAATTGAAATTTTGCTTTTCACATGTACAATACACATGACCTAGTTTCTAATGCTTTCTCACTTGAAGTGTTGTGAACTCAGAAGTTCAGTTCTCCCAGCTTTCTCCACCACATATAGGCCAGTTTTTCACTTTATTTTCAGAAATGCACCTAGTTATTAAACACTTATATATAAAGTTACTGATATATAAATCTATAACAATATAGATTTAATTGGGGGATTAAATTTTTTGAATAGTATAATTTTTAAATGTTGAGCACAAACTACCTTAAATTGCTCAGTTTATTGTAGTGCATATTAGACATACTAAGCATTTTATTTGTGTTTTTCCATGTGATAATTATCAGTTAAGCTTAAGCATTCCCTGTATATTCTACTGAGACTTCTAGATCTATAGCCTTAGTATATGTTTATTCTTGTTATATTGATTAAGGTCCTTTGCCCTTTATAGTGAATGTTTAAAACGGTTAATTTTTATAAACCTTCATTTTAAGCCTCTTTTAGTGTAGCTTTTAATCAGAAAATCCTAGCATGTTAAACCTAAAAGTTAAAAGCCCCAGATGAAATTATGAGTCCTTACTTGGCATGTCAAACTTTTATCCCATTTTTTAATCTCAGTGTAGCTCTATATACATAGCTTAACTATACCCTTAAACTCTCATAATTAATATCATAGCTTGTTTTTTTTCTAAGAGACCAAAATACAGCTTTAGAGGAGTGATTTTTGTTTTAGGCACATGTAACTACTTTTTAAATAGTACATCACTGGAGGTCAAGCAGACTATCAATTACTGTAGAAAATTAGATTCCTTTAATTGAAGTAGTTGGTGAGAAATGTCTGTGTATACTGGACTATAGTAATGAATATGAAACAGCCTAGTTTGTGTGATGAAGAATTCTCATATGAAATGAGAGGAAGAACTTCAGATTGCTGTTATTAAGGTAAGTTCTACTAATCTGTGGGGGCTCCGTGCTGTTACTAAATTATGAGATAAATGGCTTGTTTATTTGTGGAAAAAATGTAGTCCTGCTTTTGGCTGGATGGGTTTGATCTGTAATCTTTCGCAGAAGCTGCTATTGCATCTTCTTTAGAGTATTCTACAAAACTTTATTTAGATTTTTTATATCCAAAATACAGACACGTGGCATTGTGAAAATTGGTGAGTCTTCTGACTTCAGAGATCTAAGTTAGAGCTGTAAATCTGAACTAGTCTGCAGAGAAGAAACACCTTGAACAGACAAAATGCAATCTGGTTTAGATACTCACTTCAGAATGAGGTGACTAGCTCTTTAGTAATGCCCATTTCTGAACATGGATCATAAGAGGCATTTAAGGCGATTAGTTCAGATTTCCAGGTGTCATGTATGTGGGCTAAAGTTCTGCTTGAGGGAGTTAAGAACAGGATCCTTCCATATTTAGTATTTGTAAAATACCACCTGTGTTCTACACTGCTTACCACCATGTCCTGCAAATTCTTGTTTATGTGGCTAAGTGCACACGAGGCCCTTTAGGAATTAAGGGCAGAGGCATAAAGTTAATGACCCTACCCGAAGAAGTTTTGTACACTAAAACGTGAAGCCTGGTTATTGGTTTACACTAACACCTTGATGTTCCCAATGGAAAAGATCCTATTTATTGCTTTTAATGGTTTAATTATTAAGAGTGGACATATCTTGAGCATATGTTGATAAGTGACTACTAAGCAAAAATACTATAGCCAGTATTTGAACCTCATAGTTCAAATTAAGCATACATTGTATTCTATCTTTCCAAGATGTGGCTTCAAATTTGATTAGGAAAAGTGGTACTCATTTAGTCTGCAATGCTCAAATTCAGTATAGAATTTCAAAAGTTACCCTTTCAGGTATGGATTGTTGAGGTTTAGGAACTGATAGTGTTGGGTGTTCAGAGATTCAAGGTGTGACGTAAGGCTTGAATTTGTCATACTGAGGCAGTGTTAATCCTCAGTACTTAGGCACCTGGCTAAGGAGTTGTAAATTTGGTAACAAATCAAAATAGACTGACTCATTAATCCAAAAGTATCTCTTAGCTGTGTGAGGGGAACACAAAACGACTCGTAAAGCATTTCCATTCCATATGAGTCCAAAATATTGAAATCTTACCCTTCAAAATACTTGACCTTAGAAATAAGGAACCAGAAAGACAGTTCATATCAAGTGCTTTTTTGACTCTAGTGAGAGCCTTTATGACTTTTTAATACGAATTAATATCATGCATTGCATTTTAAGTATTAAAATAGAAATAAATCTTCCATGAAGAAACAATATATGTTTTTAGTGTCAGTGCCACCCCAGAGAGCTTCTGCCTCTCTCTCCTGCTTTGTAAATTCACTCGATACATTTTCACCAGAGATTTTTTTTACAGTAATTTGTAATTAGCTAACTATCTGAAAATAGTGCAGAGCAGATTTGATACAACCAGATACTGAATGAAAATGCCACTAATGAACAGCAAATCTCATTAGTGGTGACTAGTAAGTACCCAAAGTAGGATACTCAGATAAATATGTCATTCTTTTCTTAAAAAAGAAAAAAAAAACACAAAACATTGTTGTGCCTGTAGAGTTAGCATGATTGCTTGCCATTTCACAGGAAAACCAGTTGCATTGCTTCACTATCAGTTTGAAAAAAACTGCTGTATCAAAGGAAACCTCTTTATCTGGGTGGAGGAACACTTCAGACCTCTTTTTCTTCCCCTTGTAAAAATCCCAGCTGTGGTTGGACTGCCTGCTGGGACCAAGGCTTATCAGCAGTGTCAGCATATATGCGTCTGAAGAACTTCAGTGCAGGTTTTCTGACTGCTAGAAGAATGACAGGTGTGGAGTGGGTTTTGTTATTTTCCTTCTTCTCCTTATTTTTGCAAATTTTAATTGCCAAGTAGAAGTCAGGAGCAAATAATTCCCCAGCTTTAGAACAGAAGATAAGCCCAAAGGGGGGGAAGAAGATGAAAGTTTGCAGTATCCAGGTGTTTAAGCCCGCAAGACACAGGGACATGGAGTATACTTAAAGATCACGAATACTTGCATTTATTAATGCAACTAAATGCATAGATAGTGAAGAGGCTTTGTAGGATAGAAATAACACACTACATAGGCTTCTTGCTACTGTTTTGGCGGCAGAACTTCATGAGTTAAAAGCAAGTTTGTGCTGATACAGAATCAACACACTTTTATTTACTTAGGTGTAGATAGCTATAAGAGTTTGTAGCCTTTCATGATAATACCAACTATGGTGGTAGCATTTCACAGAAATTGCTACTGAGGGGGACTTCAAAGGGGAAGGGTTTATCCTAAGGGGATGAGAACTCGAGCTGTGACCTGCGGCCGCTTCCTGCTGCCACCCTGCGGCGAGGAAGGCACCGGGCTTGTCGCGCGCCAGCCTTGGCTTTACACTTACTTTTGATACCGCCTTTCCTTTTCTCTTCATGTTTTTTCCCCCGCAGCTCAACTTTTCTACATTCAAGACCTGTTCACAAAGCGAAGAGCGTTTGCTTGTATGTTTATGTCATTACAGGGCTGCTCCGTTCCTACACACCCCTAACAACATTTGGAAACTTTGTTGAGGGAGCGTATGGTTTATAGCCTAGTCATTTGTGTAGTTCTGTGATTTCACACAGAAGATACATAGATATAGCTATATAATGTATAGAGCATAGATGCAGTAGAGTACCAAGGCAGGGAAAAACAGGCAATATACCACTCTCGTGCAAGAGAAAAATAAATCATACTCAAGACTGAGTGAGTTATGGCTTAGGATGTAGATGAGAGTAGGAATGAGAGTGGAAGTTTAAAGCTGTAAATACTCTTGTGAAAAGATAAAGCCTTCTCTGCACACAAACCAGCACCTAGTTAGTGCTTCTCCTCAAGCAAGATTATTACAAGCTTAAGTTGTGACTCTTAGATTGCGTACAATGTGTACGCATGGATATGCTGGTTCAGCTTAGATATAAAGCTCAGCTTTACTACTAGAAAAATAGTTAACCTGGGGAATTGTTTAACTCTTGAATGTACTTCTCTGCAAAGATCGATCGTAGCTGAACCTGATACCTGTAATTTAGCTTCCCAGCAGGATAAACTAGTCAGTGCGGAGTTCCATACTGTTGTAACTAAAGCCTGAAATAGTTCCTTGAAAGTGATGGTATTTTTGCTTTATGCTGTAGTCTGCAAAGTGGACCTATACTAAAGGCATTAACCATTGGATAGTACCTGGGGAATACAAGAAACTGTATATTTTTCGCCTTCATCTATGGCAAATTATTGCTGTATATTTAGGTCTAGACTTAACCCTTTGTAATCAGGAGTTTTCAAAAAGGCTGCTGAGGACCAAATGATGGTCAGAATACCTAAGACGATCCGCCAGAGCTCCTGAAAAATCCATGCTGGAGACCTGCCTGTGGGAAGAACACAGCGCAGGAGCGTGTGGCTAGTGCAGCTCCAGTGCTGGCGAGGACAGCAGGGCTGGCACAGGAGCTGCCGGGTCACCCGAGCCTGGCTGTGCAGTGAGACCCGTAGTGGCTGCTGGAGCCCACGTCCCCTGGGACCCAGCCCGTTAAAAGGAGCAGTGGGATCCCTGGGGAGCGATTCTCGCCTGCCTGGGAACTGCTGGAGCTCCCCCTCTCTGCTCTACAGGTATGTGACACGTGTCCTGTGGCTCTCGGCCACGTGAAGATACTTGCCATGTGTCTTGGGTTAGGAAAGCCGGTCCCCGCTCGTAGCACGTTTCATGTGTTGCCCTCAAGCACCTAGCACCCGCGTGGTGCTTGGACGACAAAAAGCCGGTGCCCTTATCCTGGTGGGGATTTTCCTGGAGTTTGAGGAGCCGTTCGGAGGGGAAGGGATTGGGGGAGAGAAATCTGGTACAACTTCGGAATGCGATATCACTTTTAGGGTGGTTGTTTCTTGTCATCAAAACTGAAATTGATGAAAGTTTGATTAAAAAAAAAAAAAAGACTCACCACCCTCTATTTGCTGTTTTGCTTTCTTTTACTAATATTACTTTAGTTCTTTGAACTTCCTCACTTGCCTGTATAGCCAGTGAAAAAGGTCATTCTCTGCTAGTCCCCACATAAAAGGGTTTTTATTGAGACGAACTCTTGCCCTTGGGAGTCAAGTTTTGCTGCTGATCTTGGTGCTGACAGGTTGCTGTGGCCGATCTGTGCTGACCTGGGAAGCTGAAGATGGCCTGTCCCTGCATGGAGCGATGATACCAATCCCGAAGTGCTTCTGAAAAATAAGGAGCCTGTTTTGTTACGGTGGACACTGCCACTGTTTCCCTCAGGAGGGGAACAGTCGCTGAAGACATAGTCACCTAATGCAGATAAGAGAAATCACTATAGGGTCATGTAGTTGAAAACAGGAAAAGCTTTGCCTGTGTGCGCGCTACAGGGTGTGTGAGCATCGCTGTGGTGGTGGCTTGACAAATCGCCCCTGCAGGAAAGGCCGTTGTCTCGGGGTTTCTTAAATCAATTAACTTTAAAGCCAGATTTACTTTCTCTGTGTGCCTGGTGACGGCTTGGCACACGGAATGCACCTTAAATACGAGCTGCTTATTGTAGTGCAGATTAGAATGGGCTGAAGCTGTTCGAAGGGAGCAGTAGGGCAGGAGGCACACCTCAAACACTAGTGTTTAATAATAAAATTTGATCTGGACTTGAAAGCAGAAACTGACCCGGACCTCCAAGCTGTTGCATAGACAATTAACAGTAAGAACTAACATTGAAACCTCTCCAAAATGAGTTCGGCGTTCTTAAATGATTTAGGACTAATGCTGAGTTATCTTTGTGAGAAATGGCAAAAAGGCCGGCAAAAACGGGCTTGAGGAAAGCAGCAACCGCCTGGCCCCGGAGTGGAAGCGGTTCCGAGCTCCACCTCACGCTCCCAGCCGCGGGCACTGCGTGCTCGGTGCCACCAGAGGGTGCTCGGTGGCACCTGATGCGCTTGGCGCTCGGACAAGTTTCTGAGGCCCTGAGATGTCAGGCTGGCGTCCCAGCACGGTGGCTGTGCAAGGGCGACTCTTGAGGAGCTGCTCTGAAGTGGTAAGTAACTGCCCATTGCGGAGCGCTTTGTACCTGGCGTCTGCAGCACCGGCTCACCTGTGGTTTTGGTTATCTTTTTGCGTCAAGGATGCATTGAACGGGTTCACTTTTACAGAACTTGGCCAAAAGTTCTCCGGCGGCCTCCGCATTGGGGTGGGAGGGTTAGTTTAAGTGTTAATTATTCCTATCGCTGATCATCGTGCAGAAAGCGGTCGATCCGGAGCTGCGTCGTGCAAGTCCGTATGGGACCTCCTGAGGTTGAGCGGCACGGGAAGCTGTTACAAAAACAGCCCGTTTGCGTTTAGCCAAGGCCTCCTGCCCATCCTTTGCTTAAACAGTTTTGCAAAGAGAACTGTTGGTAAACTCTCACTATAGGTGAACACGGTGCGGTATTTCTTCAAGCAAAATGATGGTCCTTTTAAACTGTGGTACATGTGGAAATGGGCTGCCCTCACCTTCTGTAACGCTCAGGCTGGAGAGCTGCAGCACGCTGAAGCGGCGCACGGAGAAGCTGGTGCACAGCTACCTGCGTCCAAGCAAGAAGGAGCAGCAGGACCCCACGGAACTGCGCAGCACGGGATCCAGCCCGCGCTGCGCCGCACGCAAAGTGCTGGTGATCTCTTGCGATTTCAAACTAATCGCTGCCGCCGTCGGTCCCTTCACACCTCTGCATTCATATCGGGGCCTGCAGGGCTTCAGGGCAGTGCTCTCTTCAAAGAACACGACTGCTGAGCTCTTGACAAGCCCTCAGGCAGGCTTTTGGAGGATACTTTCTAACCCTTATCTTTACTCTTCTAAAAAAAACAGTAGTGCTACACTAGTGTAGTTAATTTGTTACCGCTAATTTTGACATCTGTGGGTTAAAAGACACCAAATCAGCCACTTTAAAAGGTAGATCACTAGCTGCTATATGCCGATACTTAAGTTTTATTATTTATATTGTAGAATTTTACTAAAATTACTGTTCTAATTTCTGAATACTGACTAGCTGAAACGCTCTGTTCGGTCAAGGGAGAGACTCCAACTATCTGTTAGAATATACCTACCTGGCTCAGCAGTTTTCACATGTCAGTCTTGTGAATGTTCACCAACCTGAGAGGTCAGATGTCCTGACACGTTAGGCGAGTGGTGCCACGCTCAGTTAGGTAAATGCTCGCAGTGTAAGAAGTGCTGTGCAAGCGAAACAAGATGCGCCCGTCAACCTACACACCTCCTTAAGGGGTTCTTAGCCTGGAAAAAAATCTGCAGAAGTTGTAGATGGGATAGGGGAACACTTGGAAACTTAGGGAGTATTAGAAACCAGAGGCAGTAGCTTAAGACTATTCATAGACTTTAACTTTCTTATTTCTGTGGTTAAAAACCTGAGTTGTTAGTATGTAACAACCAACTTGCATGATTGCAAGATATTTTTCTTAATCTTTAATAGTATTCTGAACGGTCAGTTTTGGTATTTCTCGTTCAAAAGATGTTTTGAAAAGAATCATGGCCGACAAACTCATCATTGCAAAACAGATATCACACACAACTGCATACAGATTATCTACAGTACATTTTAAAACTTTCAGCATTAACTGGAGCAAGAAATTCAAGAGCTTACAGGACTATATTTCAGAAAATTTTAAGCACAGCAACAGGAATAGCAGACTTTTTAATTGGGTGGTTAAAAACTGCAATGGCTAGATAATATCACCAGCAAAATAACTCATCACAAATAAGATAATTTAAATGGAGACAGTTGTATATGGTGTTCGGGGAAGGAGGAGAGGATATTTTTCTAAAGTTATTGTTCCAAAGTAGGGAAGATGACATGGGAGGGAAGAAGTGAGAACTAGGGTAGGGTTGTGTGCTCTTTAGAAATATTTTTGGGAGTTCCTAGGAAGAACAAAGTTTCCTTCTGATAATTACCACATTGGTGGTGCAAAACCCAACCTCCCTGGGTAGGTGAGGCTCGATGGTGTGAGTGTGTCCTTGAAGCACTTCACACAACAGCAGACAGTGCTGTACTGTGAAAACCAGCCTCGAATGGGCGTCAAGGACCATGCTACAATACTGAAACATTAGTGTTGAGAGCCATGGAAGTGAAGTATCAACTTTGCTAACAAGCATCCCAAAAGCTCATGCTGTAACACAGTAGATAATGCGCAGTTATATTGTATTCCTCTTACAGAATTTCATTCTTTTCTGCATGGTGTGTTATTTGGCTTGGCTGTAAATGAGAATTTCCTTAAGGGAAGGATTCCATACCCATTTGACAGTGGCAGAGGTTATAGTTAAGTCTGTGGTGGGTGTGCTCTAGTAATGCTGTTAGGGAATTAAAAGGAATGTAGGTTTTTCTGCCTGAGGATTCGTCTCTGTGTCTCACTCTGGAAATGAGGTGACACTTTAGCCCCTGCTGTACCTCTCCGTCTCTCCGGCCCGTTCTTCTCTCCACTGTGTAAGAATCCTTTTGGTGTCCTCCTCCTAAGCACTGCACAGGACAGAATGGGGAAAATGGCCTTTCTTTGTACCTTTTTTACTGTCCTAACATCAAGCAAGAGGCACTGTACCTGTGTGTCAAAGTGCTGGAATAGAAACACCAAGTGCTGCCTTTTGGAGCGATCTATGTTCTGTGGTGAGACTGTACCTATTGGGCTGGATAAACTAATGGTCTGGAGCTGTCTTTTTATTTTTCAATTGCTCTGACAGTTTTGGCGTCAGTGCACTGGAGCCACAACTGAAAAGTGGAAACCTCACAGCATAAAGTGCAGTGGCCTGTGTGCGTAGTAGGCATTGACTGCGTCTTCTCATCCAAGTCCCGCTCCGAGAAAACACCTCTACCTCTCTATGTCTCATCAGTTTGCTGGCTGACTCTCCCATCTGTTCTGAAGTGAAATTCCACACGGGTAGCTGGCATGCTGCTCCGTGGGAAGAACACACGTCGCAGCAGTTTTATGGGTGTCAGAAGGTGGTGTAAGGCTTGGGGAGTGGTTTCACGCTGTAGCCAGGGCAGTCGAATACCAAGCTGCCACCAGAGGAGCTGATCCTGCTCCTTCCTCCACCTTTGCTGGTGTCCTCCTGGCTTCCCCTGCCTTGCACCTAAGACCCGTGCAACCACGGAGGGAGAGTTGCTTCATCTGGATGATCTGGCAGAAGTCTAATCCTGTCAGTGAAAACAGAAACACAGTGGGGCAGAAATGTTGGTGTCCCCCGTCAAGATAGGATTTCTTTTTAGGATTGAGTTCATCCACTGATACGAAGGGTTATGTGCATATGTAGGATTTTAAGGGCTTCAATACCTTGTCAGAATAGGTACCCCAATTCAATCTGTCCTCCAAATATAGCAGTGTGATATCCTCCTAAGTGTGAGGAAAATGGTTGGTAGACGTTTTTGAGACCCTGAATAACCTGCATAAGCCAGAATTGGTCACTAGGGCACAAAACCTGAAATGTAGGAAAAGTTCTGCAATCTGAAATGCAGTTCAGAGAAATGATTATTGTGAAAGTCCTATGCAAGTAGAACTACATCACATATGGAAAACTGGAGCTTTTACTTGGTATACTTAGTGTATTTTCTTGTATGTTATATTTATCTGTTATTCAGTTAATGATAGAAAAAAAGAGTTTGATTTGAGTAGCAAATTTGGATCTTGTGAATGGAATGGTTTGAGAGCGATGGGAGTTAGGTGGCCACAGTCTGAGCAACGATTGTAGTAATTAATCTAGAGTTTAGCTAGGAACTGAATGGGAAGTTCTAATAATAGTTTATAGTAACATCAGTATGATATTCATGCTAGTAACTATTGGCTTTGAAAATTAGACCAAGGGCTTTGTTAATGTTTTTGGTTCTGTTTGCTTGCTCTTAAAAAGAAAAATAAATCTAGAGAAGAATATTTTTCTTTTTAAATTTAATAGTGCTGAGCTTTAGTCATATATTAATTCCAGCCCAGATTATTAATTCTAGTCCAGATTCATGGACTTTAGCCAGCTCAAGCGTTGCGCTAAACAGGCTCTGTAAATTGCTCCGAAATTCTTTTCTGTTCAGATGACTTGCATTAACCCTTAAATCCCACTCAAGAATCTTTGAAGGTGGTGCCTTTTTCAGTTTTATTGCATAGCTTGGGAATAAATCTTCAATTTGTGCTGAAATGAAGATGTTTTAAACATTTCAGTTAGCTTTGGAGAAGATCTCTTTGGAGAGATTTTCTGAATATGGATGTTATTTCTTAGACTTTTATATATCGGTTCCTAGCCATCATTAATAGAATATCATATACTATTTAAATAGAGAAATAGCTCTATCATAGTTGTTCCTTCTTAACACTGATGTTAAAATAGCTTTAACATCAGTGTTAAGCTTTTAATGGTGTGTTTCTCTTTTTTTCTTGTATTTATAGCTCATAAGGAAGAGAAGAAGAATGAAGGTAAAGCAGGAGAACCTACAGTAGCACTGAAGAAAGTGGTACCTTCAGCATCTACGATGGAGAAACAGACATCTTCACTCACCAAAAATCTTGCTTCAAAGAAGTCCCCATCCTTTCCTAGCACGTCACTAACTAAACAACCAGTTAAACCTTCTGCTGGAGGTTTAAAAGTTGCAATTCCAAAGAAAGGTTGGCCTCCATCAGGCAGTGTTTCTTCAAAACATCCTTCTCTTCCTCCTGCTTCATCAATTTCCAAAAAACCAGTTGCATCTTCCAGTCTGGGGGGAGGGCTCAAAAAGCCTTCACTGTCTTCCATATCTTCTACTGCAGCTGGAAGTAGTCAAGTAAGAGCATCAAGTAGCCCTAGCCAGTCACAGCCCAACTCTCAGATTCGACAGAATATTCGACGGTCCCTCAAAGAAATTTTATGGAAGAGGTGGGAATTCAAAGCATTTATTTTATATAGAAATCTACAGCTGGAAATAAATGTTTAGACTAAACAGTTTTGTTTAACTCCAGACAAGGGAGGTTGCAATGCAATCTATGGCATTTCAGGTTTATATTGGGGGGGGGGGAAATCCCAATGCCAAATAATTGTCCATGTGAAAATTCCTTAAGTAAGAAACCACCCTGTCCTGGTCATATCAAAGCAATTATAGTTTGAAAAGGTAAATCATGGCATAGAAGCATTTATTTTGCTTGTGTCCCCTAGCTAGAGTACATCATGGTAGAAGGTCAGAGGTTTGCTGAGGTACAGATGCTGCTGTACCTCTTCACCCTTTTACAATAGAAGAGAAAATCTCCTAAGTGGACAGCTGTGCTGCTAAAAGTAAAAACACCAAATGGAATCCAAAGGTGGTTAAAGATATTACCAACCCTCAAAGCTTCCTATAGATGTGTCTCTGCTAGTGCATCTTAAATGGAAATGCTAGTCACAGTGGGGAATCCAGGACTGAAACTTAACTGCATAGGCATCCTGTGACGTTTGTGCCAGAGAAACTCCTAATTTCAGTGCCCTGAGCATGAGTACTTAGTCCTAAAGGCTGCCCATCAGTTCATAAAGCGTGTTTTCCATGGCTGCCTATGGACAGCAGAGAGAAGTTGCTGTAGTTCACAGTTCAAGGTCCTAAGATAGAATTTGGCTTTGAGATGTGTTTTTAAAGGAGTCTGTGGACGCTTGTTGATTTGGAGAGTTAGCTCCTTTCTCTGCAAAGGACACCTACCCTTTGGCCTTTGCTGTTGGCTGGGGGCTTTTGATGAACCAGCCCTGAAATCCTTAACTTGGCTTTCTGGCTGCAATCCAGGTATTGCTGTAAGTAAAACATCCTGTGAATTCAAAGGTTTGCTAGCTTTAAAAAAAAAAAAAAAAAAGTAAATAGCTATGTTAGAAAAAATATTTTAAATATTAAATATCTATGTAGTGCTGGGGAAGCTAGTGACAGTGTAGTCCTTGTCAAAAAAAAAAAAATTGTCTATGAAGTCCTGAGTGTCCCAATGCTAAACACATGCTGAATATAAATAAGTAGACACATTTAATTCGGTTTTATGGATGTTTCATTTACAATTTGCGTAGTTGAAATTATGGGACAGTGCTTTACCTAGTAGAATAATAACATTTGGGGGGGATTTCTGTTTGTTTTTAAACAGAGTCAATGATAGTGATGATCTGGTCATGACAGAGAGCGAAGTAGGCAGAATAGCACTCAATATTGAAAAGGAGATGTTTAATTTGTTTCAAGTTACGGACAACCGCTACAAGAGTAAATACCGTAGCATCATGTTCAATCTCAAGGACCCTAAAAACCAGGTTTGGAATTTCCTTTGAAAATTATATATATGCTTAAATAGATGTTTTGTTTTTAATGGTATCTATCAAACCCACATCAATATCTTAAGAGTTTTTCAGATAGAGTTTTGTTAATTTAGCTATGAAACGTTATTCCAAAGCTATTCATATCTTGAAAAAAGTTTTTTAAAAAAAGAAAAAAAAACATATTTTTGTTTGAAATATTTATTTGCAGAATGCAGTATTAAAAAATAAAGATTATACTTGTTTCTCCTCCTGTGGCATTCTGTAGTATGTACTGGATGTTACTTATGTATGTAATCACATTTATTCTTTAAAAGAAAGAGAAGGAAGTGGATGCGGATGAAAGCATTGAACAGAGAAGACTTGAAACCATGTTCTTCCTTTAATTCCTAGAATAGATATGAAACAGGGAGGGGCTCTTTAGTTTTCAAAATTCCTATCCAGTTACATGTCAGATTTATATTTAGTAATGAGGATAAATTCATATTTTATTTGACTCTCGTTTTCTCGCTGCTGCACCTTTTCCTCTTTGCTTATGATTAGTTGGTGTTTTAATAGGGAATTAAGAAGTCTGTTTTGTTTTCAGGGGCTTTTTCATCGTGTTCTTCGTGAGGAAATTTCACTGTCAAAGCTGGTGAGAATGAAACCAGAGGAACTTCTGTCTAAAGAACTATCTGTATGGAAAGAGAAACCAACCAAAGCAGTAAGTAATACAGTTTTCCAATATGTCTGTAAATATGAATTTAGGGTGAGTTTAACAACTCTTTTCATTTCCCCTATTATCTTTTATATACCGTTCCAGTCAAATACCAATAAATTTCTCTGACCAGGCTGTTTCTCCACTACTAGCATATATGGAGATAACAGATAATAAAGTGCACAATAGTACTATGAAATAAATACATGGAATTTTTACCAAGCTTTCTTATTTTCTTTATCTCAGGTGACAGAGTCAAGAAATAAACCTCATGAAGTCAAGAAATCAGTTGTAAAACGAGAGCATTTGTCAGAAGTGAATATGGAAGATTCTCCACCAGTGTCTGATTCTGATGTAAGTATTAGGAATTGCTCCGGCGTAAAGACATCAGCAGAGATAAATGGTAACTAGGACTATATGTTTTTATCAAAAGTGAGATTGTTTCATCAAACTGAAAGGTGCCAGTAGGTTCTGTGAAGGTTTTCCTTTTAGTTTGAAGGAGCACAAGCTAACAATGGGCATATGTTGCATACAGTTCTGAAAAATCAGATCCTTTGTATTTATCAAAACAAATTTTTCTCAATATATAGAGAAAACTCATATTTCTGACTATTAGCTGTCCTTTTGCTTTTTTTTTGGCTCTTTCTCCAAAACAGTGATATCATAATTTAGTGTGCTGGGGAAGCATTTAATACAATGGTATTACTTCAGAACAAACTAAGTTAAAAGCAGGGCAGATTTAAATTAAGCACTTTTTATCTCATATGCTACGCTTTTACTACTTATAATGTTTCAGAATTTTCTGTTGATTTTTTAAAATGCTTCTCAAAGGAGAAAATGGTTTTGCAAGGCTTTTATTCTAAAGAATCAAAATTAATTAACAGTTTCAAAGTATTTTATTATGGTAGAAACTGATGATCAACTAGAGTTTTTTTTTTTTGTTTGTGTGTTCACTTTTAGGAGCAGCAAGAATCAGCCCGAAATGCACCTGGTTTAAACAGTGCTCCTTCTCTAGATGTTTTTAGCAGTATGTTGAAGGATACGACAAGTCAGCATCGCGCCCATCTTTTTGACCTGAATTGCAAAATCTGCACAGGTATCTACAGTGCTGACTGCAAAGTAAAATAATTGTCATGTTAAGGGCCTTGTCTATCTGTCTGTTTTTCTCTCCAACTTATTTCATCACTGAAACGAGTAATAATCAAAAACATTCTAAATGAATTTATAGGTCAGATTTCAGCATCTGAAGACGAACCACCATCGAAGAAGGTAAAACTAGTGACTTCTGGTAAAAAGACGGAGTCAAAATCAAAACCGGAAGCTCAGCCAAAGCACGAAGGTTCCACAGCAGCCGCAGAGCCAGCCAAGGAGGCCGTCTCTGAGAACACAGCAGAACCTGAAGCTGGACCTGCGGCAGAATCTGTTTCTCAGCCAAGCTTAGAAAGAGGTTATGTTCCTGCAGCACCAGCCCATAACAGTGCAGATTCCTCCTTACCTGAAGAAGCCTCTGCTTTTCCTGCCACTTGCGCGGGAGGAGTTGTCACAACGGTGACAGTTTCTGGCAGAGACCCCAGGACAGCAGTGAGCGGCTCCTCAGGCGTCACAACGTCATCCCTGCGCCCTGCCTCGGACAAGGTTTCCGTGGGGGAAGCAAAACAGGAAGTGTCCAAACCAGTCGTGACTGTCCCCAAGTCAATATTAACAAAACCAACCTCCTCACCTGATCCAAGATACTTTTCAGTTGCTCATTCGCCCAATATCAAGTGCGTATATTTAAGAGCAAGACAAACTACTGAATTGTGCTTATCTTCAAGGTCTTTGTGTGCTCTGTGGTTGTGTGTGCTTGCATGAGTGTACACCTCTCGGTCTGTCCCAAAACTGTGAGGATGTGCATATAGAATGGCAATTAAAAGTTTTTTGCTCATATCCTTTGATGTGAGGATCTTCAGATGTGTGGTTTTGACTCATTTAGTGGAAGATATATAATTCAAATCAGTTTACTGTAAATCAGAGTCACAGTATTTATAGTAGAATAGAGTCAACATCACAAATAGTTATAGCGTTAGCCTAGTTTTATTTTTAAAAAGTCATAAAATTGTATCTCAATTTTATTTTCAGTTGCTCCTTACATTTTTCATTGATATGCAATTAATGGAAAACATCAACAAAGCATTTAGTAAAAGTTCTTTTATGTGATTAAAATACAATAATTGAGCAGAAGGGGGGAAAAACAAAAAAGAATGGAGCATTTTGATTATATTCTATAACCTTTCATTTTGGATTTGTTTTGCAGTGTTGCAGAGGCACGCTCACCTCAAGATGGAGATACCTCTCTCTTTCTCTCTCGTCTTAACACCATTTGGAAGGGATTTATCAACATGCAAAGTGTGGCCAAATTTGTCACTAAAGCATATCCTGTCTCCGGGTGTTTCGAGTACCTTAGTGAGGTTAGAACTAATGTGTTTATGCATTTAGAATAAACCTATACTGCAGTTCCTGCTGCTGTAGGCATTGATATATGGCTATATTGGAATTTTCACAGTGCTAAATGGCACCCCTTTAGTAGTAAGAAAAACAGTTTAAAAAAAAAACAAAAAACAAAAAACAGGCTTTAAAAAAATTCCTCACAAATTTCTATTGTCTTTTAGTATACCTGTACATATATTAGTATCTTATGTGGAACAATAGCTGTATTTCAACTTCACTCTTTGAGTGAGGTCTTAAAAGCAATAATTAAAACCAGATATCTTAGAGCCAATATTTTAAATTAGCCTGCTCTCACACTGATGTAATCTATTAGAAAAGTTTGTGAGGCCGTTCATTAAAAACAAATATTGTCCTTTTACTAAATTAAAAAAAAAAAACAAAAACAAAACACAGTTGGGTGGCTATTTTGTTGGGAGTTCATTCATATAATCTGATAGTATAAAAGCATGTGCTAAAACAGAGAAGAGATTTTTTTTTTTCTTTCTTTTCCTAAAAGTATATTTTATGGGGCTGTGAAGTCAGGAGGTTTCAAAAATTTGTTTTAGAACTTTAAATAATAAGGTGGGTGGTTCTTTATTGGCTCTGCTAAAATGGAATTACTACCCTGCTGGCAGGAATCTAACTAAAATTCTTGTTGCTTGCAGTTGTGGTTGCCTAACTTCCTGATAATCTGGAAGTGTGCAGAAAAGCACAAATAATGACTTTCCTATCAAAACAGAGAAATACATTTAGCTGATGGGTGTGCAAAGTACTTGCTGCTGACTTTGTTTGGAATTGCCTTCTCTGTTTTAACTCTGCTCTTACCCTTCCACTAGGGTGCCATAATTAGTCACCTTGAAATATGCTGTCTGAATTAGAGAAGAGGGTGTATGAAAGCTTATATAAAATATAACACTTCGCTAGGCTGGGGCAATCTGCACTACTTTTACACTAGTCTCTTTGCACTTTTCTCACACTGCCATTTAATACTTCTTGTTTAGGATTTACCAGATACAATTCATATTGGTGGGAGGATCTCACCGAAGACAGTCTGGGATTATGTTGGCAAACTCAAATCTTCACTTTCTAAGGTATTCACTTAAAATCCTTTGCAAAATCTAGCAGAAAAATACAGTAATATAAAATGAGAACTTTTTATAATAGAAACGACTAAACAGCAAATATTGTCAGGGATGATACCTGGTTAGCTTCTAACACCTCTTACTTGCTTAAAATTTATATATTTTTTTTAAAGAAATGTGTTTGTCTACTGAACTGAAAATCATCATGATCTCTTCCCTGTACAGTGACTTACTGTTAAGATTTATTCAGTTATAATAATTGAACATAATTTATTCATTCAGTACTGAAAATGCAAACCAAGGTTTAAAAAAGTAGAAAATCAACATTAAGTGTATGAATAGATTCTACTATTTCAAACAAATTAAAAGGGGAAAAAAAGAAGCACACTCTGCAGATATAATCATGAAACGAAGTATTTTCAATTTATTTCATATTAAATCAAATATTTGGGGCCTCAAGATGTATAGTTTGGTATAGGATACATGTGTATTTCTGCTGAACTTAATTCTGTTGTAGAATTACAGATTGAACAATATTCTCTTAACCTAAAATATTGCTTTGAAAACATAGTTGGGGTGGTAAAATTACAGAGTGATTTTTTTTTTCTCCCCCCTCCTCACAACACCCCTACCCCACAGAATTTGCCAGCTGGAGGGTTGCAGGTTAAATTTTGCCACTTTGCTTTTGTATTCCAGGAATTATGTTTGATTCGTTTCCATCCTGCAACAGAAGAGGAAGAAGTTGCCTATATCTCTCTCTACTCCTATTTTAGCAGTCGTGGTCGTTTTGGTGTTGTAGCTAATAACAACAGACATGTCAAGGACCTCTACCTGATCCCACTGAGTGCTAAGGACCCAATTCCTTCCAAACTCTTGCCCTTTGAGGGACCAGGTAAGCACAAAACAGGGGAGATTAGATTATAGGTAAAATCATGGAAAAGAATCAGAGATAAATTATTGTTCAGAATGTTCAGTGTAAGGTTTTTTATATTATTATTACTACGTTTAAAACATTTTTAAAGAATGTAAATAGGGAATAATTTAACACACAACTCTGCATCAAGATAAATTTGTCCAAACACTACAAGCTGTACACTGCAGTGTAAAGCAAGTGGGAAGCTCTTTAGCCAGCAAAGGACTGGATATCTACAAAGGCAAAGGTAAAAACTCTACTGATTTCATTGCCAGGTATGATGTCATGTGTGCAAATACACTTGCACAAGGTGTTTGAAAATACTGTGTTCTACTGGAGCAAACTAGGCAAAGCACTGACTTCTGAAAATTGGGTTGTTTAAAACAAATAAAATCCATACTCCACTGGGTCAGTAGGTGGCAGAAAATAGTTGGTGTTGGTGGAATATTACAGTCCTACAGTCTTAATAAAATTACCAATAGTAATTTTTGAGTTGAGTTTGCTCCACGGGTGTGCTTGAACATGGTGGCAGAAGATGGGGAGTGAATTCAGCCATCAAAAACACATTTCTGCTACAGAACTTGAGGTCATCTCCATCTGCGGGTGGAGGAGTTACATATTCTTAGTTTCCAAACAAGTATCCATTTTTGCTTAGTAAAAGGATGAGAAGCTGAAGAACTACAGGTAACAATGAAGGCAATACATTATTGTCACAGTGATGATTTGCACAATATTTAAGTGGGTACAAAAGAGCAAATATGCAATGAGCTGACCTTCCTGAGAAGCTGACTGACCTGCTCCCCAACAGAAGTCCAGGATGAAATTCAACAAAACATTCCCAGAGCTTATGTTCAGAAGGGCTGCGTTTTGGTATATTAGTACTACATGACTTTAACACCGACAAACTGTTTACCATTAGTAAAATATCCTTCTTTCCTACATGAGACTGCAAAGAATACTTGCTTTGCATCCTCAGACTGAAGAGTATGTGAGAAAAATCCTTTCTGTCTTACCTGTCCTTGAATAATGCATAGGCTAAATCATTAAAAAACCCAACTAAGCACAGGATGCCTTTGGCATAGGGATATAGGCCTTTCTGAAGAGAACAAAGAAACTCATTCCTTTCTCAACAGCGACAGGCAAGAATAGGGTAGGCCGCTGAATCATCTGCAGACATCTGCAGTCTTTTGCAGTGTTGTTAGATAACATGTTTTAGGGAGGCATTTACATAATCTTTGCCTACTTATTTTCCTGTTGCATAGACTGGCCATGTTTAGCAGTATTCCTTCTATGTTTCCTTTTTCTTTCCATGGTCCATTGCAATTTAAATGAATCTTAAATTTCTGTAAATTTCAATTTAAATGAATCTTAAATTTCAATAAGTTTCAATTTATATGAATCTTAAAGTGTTGGCAAATATGGATGGACTCTAAGTATTAGTATAGGAACTATTGGCAGTTTGATCTTACAGAGTTGCAAAAAAAAATTCAAGACTTAGGAGAAACATAGGTGTCATTTGCAGGCCTTATCCACGGAGGCAGATTTTATGAGTCAGTTTTTCAAACTGAAAGGCAAAAGGGTTAAAGGATAGCAGTAGATACTGGAGGCAAATTGTATGAGTCAGTTTTTCAAACTGAAATGAACTGTAGGCAAAAAGGGTTAAAGGATAGCAGTAGATACGAGGTTCCAAAGACAGAGAGGCCATATGTTTTAAAAGATTAATAAAAAGCCCACTTGAACATCTGACATCAATTCACATGTGGAAGGTTTTGGGCAACTATTTACCTTGTAGTGGTGCTAAGTGACGTTCACCTTTAAAACCAGAATGTGGTGTAAGAGGGGAAAAAAAAAATCAGGTAAGCTGCTTTTCTGTTTGTGTGTATACATTGAAATCACAGCGTAAAAGACATGTAATCCATACTTCTAAATGCTATCTGATGGAATTTACTGCTCTTTCTTATATAATCAATAAAAATATTTTATGGAAAGTGGTCATTGTCTCCTTAAATTTGTGTACCTTCAAATAGAGGTTTGCAGGAACACAATAAGCAATAGACTAGATAGGGAAGGTGCCTTCGTAAATACGACTGAACGGGGTGGGAGGGAGGCACAGCCAACCCTGTCACTCCATAAACCCTCACTGGAAGGTATTCCAGGTGTATCCAGCAGTTCCATCAGGCAAATATGAATTTATTTTTTTCTGATGGCCTGGATTTGGAGTGCAACTGAGGATTTCTGAACTGCTAGAGTATCCAGAAACTCTACAGAAAAACTTGCACGTTGGTGTTTATAACTGCGGAACCCTTCCATTTCCTCTTTTATACCTAAAATAGCTGAGATAGTTATTTGTGAATTTAATGTCTGAGCATTTCGTATACACACGTAATGTGTTATCTAGCACTTTCATCTGAGTATCTCAAAACAGTTTGTAAAAGATGGTGCAACCAGCCTTAGCTGCCAATGAGAAAAACACAAATAAGGGAGATTTATTGAAGGATTTAGTAGAAGGCATGAAGTCTCTTCATGCTATTGAGAATACCCTTACAAATTGCAGCAAGTGGAGCAAAACAAGTGTAACTACACTGTGTGTAGTGTTAGCCTTCTTCCTCATCTCAGCAGATACTATTGTGAAAATTGGCAATAATAGAAAAATATGGCATAAGAACCATACCTTTTCTCTGCTGAGTGATTCCATTCAGCAAATTTATCTTAAAGTACAGCAGTGTTACAATGCTGGACATGATGTTCATCCCTAAATTAAATCCTAATACTTAAATGATGGGACAAGTATTTAAACAGCTTTGGTAATGATTAAACAATAGCTTGTTTTGATCTCTTTAAGTTGAAAAATATATACTATAGTCAGGTGTGCTGGGTTTATTCCCCAGGTTGTGCCATCAGTGTACAGAAATTAAGCTTCTATCTTTAACAGCACAGGGAATTTGTTACCAAATGTGGATGGTAAGGAATGCAGATGTGGGTATTACAAATATGTGGCCTTCAAATATACAACAGGATAACTGTTTTCTGAATAATTTGGCAGAGGGATTCAAAACTTTTTTTAATAACTGCTGTTCATTCTATATATCCCATCTGAGAGGTTTTTGGAAAATGCTGATTTCAGTTATTCACTATTTGAAATTTATGTGTCTAATCACATTTATTAATCACATGTCACTTGAGAGAGTGCTTACAAGTAGATACCAAAGTATTAAAGGCAGAAGAACAGCAGATGCCTACTAGCAGCTTTTAGAGAAGCACAAATTTGTGATATACCCTGCATTTCTGGTTAACACTGACCAAATGTGTGTTCATTTTTCACGTACTGATAAAGGAAAGAAGTAAAAAAGAAATTCAGACAGTGAGCTATATGTATCTACTGCAATCTCTAATCTCTACTACAATCTAAGTAGACTTAGTTTGTGACTAATTTATTTTCCTAATTACCTTGCCTTACTGTTGAACTATGCATTAATGATGTATGTTAACAGTTTAGTTGAGGTAGTAAATTACAGTTAGCAGAACTGCTAGAATTGCTTTTACTTTTAAGCCTGCAAGTGAGTTGTATTTGGAGGGTTTATGCAATTCTTCCTCTATAATTTTAAGACTCCCTGAAAATAATTGCTGCTTTGGTTCCTGTCCTGCCTACTTTGATTCTTCTCTCCGCATCCATACTCCTCCTATGGGTGCACACTTATGCCTGTGGTGGACCATACAGAGCAACTGCATGTCCAACCACAAATTTAGGGAAAACTAAGAACACTGAAACCGTGAAATAATTTTAGTTCTAGACTTTCACTTTGGAACTAAAATGCATTTTGCAAAATAACGGCCTTCCAAAGGCTCTTCCTTAACTTTCATTATTCTTGTTTCATCTCATACTTACAACAAGAACCATTTCTAACAGGAAATCACTCAAGCAAATATTATAGATTAGACTCAGAATTTCCATTATAATTTTGTCTGGCCTTTTGAAAGGATCATTTTAGGTGACTAACCAGGTTTTGCTGTGCTATTCATTAAGTGCTTAAGAGATTCACTGTACTATTTCCAGTTGCCATCAGAAGTATACAGAATTTTAGAGGGTGGTTTACTTTTCCTTAGCTGCCAAGTGATCTCTGCTACTGTGGATTTTAAGGTTTTTCTGGTAGGAAGAAGTTACATGCTAATAATTAGATTTTTTTTTTTTCTTAATGATAGTTTGGTTTAATAATGAAGATATGTATATAAATAAGCATAACATACCTGTAAAACTCTAACAAGATTATGAATAGAAGAAAGTGTAGGTTTCATTTCCTTGCCATTTAAACGCAGAAGATATTTATTACTTTACATGTTGTTTATTTCTGTATTACTGCTTCCTAGATGGAGACAAATGATGAGGTTCCCCTAAATGAGGACTTTTAAAAAGTCACTAAAATACAAGTTTTTAAAAAATCCTCTCTTTTTATAAAGAAATTCTATGTTTCCACCAACTGTCTGTAAATAGAGTTCTTCCCTTGCCCTTTTGGATGTGATTATCTTCCACCAGTGGGAATTGTGCACAAGAGAGGAAGAAATACAATACTACGAAACAGACCTACAGCCCTTTGATGGTTATTTTTCCTCTTACCAGAAATTTTCCCACTGTTTTTAGAAACAGTTTTCCAAGGATACAAGTTCAAAAGGAATAATTCTATTCCCAAGTGTTTTTTTGTTGTTATTTGTGTGTGTTTGTTTATTGATTCTTAAATATGGACGTTGCCCTATAGAAAGGTGGATTGCCTCCCCAGGTTTTCTCACTTTTTATTATTTTTGTGTATACCACGTATTTTCAGACTATCTGAAAATTAAGGTATGATTTTTCTGCGGGGAGGGAAATTTAAAGGATGTAGTAATAGGAAATATAAAACTTTTTTTTTGAACATTTTAGATATTTGCAAAGTCACTATTTAATAACTGCACCCATTATTGTTTGTTTTAGTAAAAATATCAAGGGGAGAGTTAAAACATTTCTTTAAAGAAATATATATACGTGTATATGGTCTAGTGAAAATTGCCAATAGATTATCTAATGCTATTTAGAAAGATTAACATTATGATTTTTGTAGCTGCTCTTCTATAAAATGAGTTTTTAGTGAAAGAAAAAACAACAAAAATATTTTTTACATATAAAATCTTTGTGTTCCCTTTCAGGTCTTGAGTCATCTCGTCCAAATTTAATTCTTGGATTAGTTATCTGTCAAAAAGGGAAACGTCCTGCTGCTGTCGCAGATACAGAAAGGACAGAGGAAAAGCGAAGCAGAATTCAAACTCAAGAGGAAATTGAAACATCGCTGTTCTCTAAAGGTCCCCTGTCTTTGCAAGAAAAGAAAACTCCAAAATACACACTTTATTCTGGAGATTCAACTGTAAGTACAACACCACCTGGGTCTCCTCCACCTCCACCTCCACTTCCCGTTCCAGAAACCCCAACGGTTACATCTTCAGTCTTAAAAATACTATCCTCGATTAAAACTGGAGCCACAACTACTGGGACACCACCAGTTTCAACTCCTCCTTCTGCAAGTGTTACCTCTACAAATTCTACATCCTCAAAAACTGCCACTCCGCTTGAACACATTCTTCAGACACTTTTTGGGAAGAAGAAATCTTTTGAGCCTGTCGCTAAGGATTCTGAAACTGCCCAATCTTCAAATCAGGAAGCTAAAGGTACTGTCGGTGAAGGGTTGCCAGCTGTTCCTCTGCTAGATCCCATTGTACAACAGTTTGGACAGATGTCAAAAGATAGAGCCATAGAAGAGGAGGAAGATGACAGACCATATGATCCTGAGGAAGAATACGATCCAGAGAAAGCTTTTGAAACACAGACTGGTGGAAGCGAGAGACTGTATAATGTGGAAAGGCCATGTAATACAACAGAACTAGAAGATGAGGCCTATGATCCAGAAGATGAAACTATCTTGGAAGAAGCAAAAGTTACTGTTGATGATTTACCTAACAAAATGTTCACGGACGCTAAAAGCAATACTTCAGAAACCTCCGCTTCGTATGTGGCTGATATATCCACAACCTCGTCCTTGGTAGAGCAGCAAAAAATGCTGGAAGAATTAAACAAACAAATAGAAGAACAGAAGAGACAACTAGAGGAACAAGAAGAAGCCCTCAGACAGCAAAGGGCAGCCGTTGGTGTTTCAATGGCACATTTTTCAGTGTCTGATGCTTTAATGTCACCACCACCAAAATCTTCCCTGACAAAGACTGAATTATTCCATCCAAACCAGCAAGCTACACAAAAAGTAGATTTACCTTCATCTTTAAATCAGCAAGCACAAGTTTTAAACCAGGGCTGCGACCCAAGACAAAACAGAGATCCTCGGCAAGCCAGAAGAATGGCAACAGAGCCTAATGACAGTATTGATTCTCGAATAAAGCCACAGTTGGTACAGAATGAGATATCCCCAAGAGAAATTCCTCCTGCAAGTTTCCCAAATGCTTTGCAGCCTACACTTGGTAAGGAAGATAAACCTTTAATTTCTACTACTCAGTCAGGTTATAGTGGTGATAATTGGGTGTCAAGTGAAAAAACTTCTACAACAGTGCCTCAGAAGGAGGCAGCGAACAGCAAATTTGAAAATGCTGCACAAGTTAATTTGGAAAATGTGATTCCAGCAGCTTCAGGAGATCCTTCTATATCCAAACCTTTACGTAAAGTACTGCTTCCGACACCTCCAAGTACATCTTTCCAGCCCAATTTCTCCACATCGAGTGATGGTCAGGCTTTGCAAGTACCATGGTCAAATGACTCAAAGGATGTAATAGGAAGGGATGCCTTTTCAAATACAGTATTTACTTCTCAGGAAAAGACAACTGGTCACTTTGAAGCGGAAAGGGGTCTTTCATCAGTGCAATATGAAGAACAAAGAAACCCTCAGCCTCATCCGTTTGTAGAACAAGCTGAATCTGTAGCCATGCAAAGTGAGGGAGAAAGAGGGCCTCTCCCACAGCACTTTGAAGAGAACAGAGTTGGGCCTCCGTTTTCTTTGTCTGGCCAGAAAGGAGGGCCTACAGCACCAATGATGCTCAATGCACCTGGAGGGCCTCATGGACCTAATTTTAGAGGACCAGCACCACAGTTCTCAGAAGAACATGGTTCTCCAAATAATGATGGGCAAAGAGGACCTCCTGGCAGATTTGGAGGTCAAAAGGGACCCATTCCTTCATTATTTTCTGCTCAGCATGGACCACCATCTCTTTTTGGTGAGAACAGGGGCCCGGCCCCATCTTATGGCATTCCAAGAGGAATGTCACCATCTCAGTTTGACGATCACAGGGAACCTCACATGGAACAAAGGGAGTTCTCCGATTCCCAGTACAACGAAATGATTAGGCCTCCAGGCCAGTTTGAGGGCCCGGAGCCCCCTCAGTTTATGGGAAACAGAGGACCTTCACCTTTTCCTTTTGGAGGCCAAAGACGACCACCACCAGCTCAGTTTAAAGGACAGAGAGGTGGCCCTCAATTTGGAGGGCCACGAGGGCCCCCCCCTAGCCATTTTGGGGGACCAAGAGGGCCTCACCCCAATCAGTTTGAAGGGCAAAGAGGTGCAGCTACAAATCACGTGCCAGGCCCAAGGGGGCTTTTGCCACAACCATTTGAGGAACGGAGAGGGAGTCCCCCTCCCAGATTTGCTAACCAGAGAGGTCCAGCACCGCTTCAGTTTGGAGGACCACGAGGAGCCTCACCTGCACTATTTCCAGAACAAAATGAGCCTCCCCCTTCTAGATTTCACTTCCAAGGTCAGTCATCACAAGGTATGAAGCCAACCCCAAGACCACTGCTGGACCTTCCAAGTCATCCACCGCACAGAAAAGAGATGTGGGATGAAGCTGGACCATCTGCGTCTCTTTCCAATGTGTCTGGACAAGGACCTGAGTCCGAAGCACAGTGGTCAGGACCTGATTTCCGAGAAGGCAAAAATCTCGAGTTCAGAGGCCAGGCATTTGAAGGGAGACCGAGAGAGAGGTATGAGGGAGGAAATAAAGACAAGGTTTTAGATCAGTCAGAGCCTCAGCAAGCGGATAATCGACAAGGTAGATCCTTTGAGGAAAGGCGAAGGGATCGAGAACACGGCAGACCTTGGGAAAGGGACCGTGGAAGAAACTGGAACAGAGACAGAGAAAGGGACTGGGAGAGACATAGAGACAAAGAATGGGATAAAAACAGAGACAGAAACCAAAACAAGGATCGGGAGAAAGATTCGGAGCGAGCTAAAGAATGGGAAAGAAACAGAGACCGGGAGAGAGCCAGAACCAGAGACTCCTACAGAAGACGTGATAGAGACAGGTCCAGAAGCAGAGAGAGAGATCGTGACAGAGATAAGGACAGGGACCGGGACCGAAGCAGGGAGAAAGAAAGAGATCGCGAGAGGGATCGAGACCGTGAAAGAGAAAGAGGGAAAGATCGCAAGGATCGGAGTAAAAGCAGGGAAACTGGTAAAGAGATCAAGCCAGAAACACCGAAGGAAGGACAAAAACCAACAGAAGCTGAAGCTTCAACTTCCACTAATCAGTCATAGAAATGCTTTCAAGGTATTTTCCATAAATAAGAAGAACTTACTCCAGATTTTTTGTATATACTGTATATTCTCAACTTTACAAAAATGCTGTTGCAATACTAGCCTTACAAGATGCACTGACAAATTAGCAGTTTTTGAACAACTGTGAATGAAAATGTTAAAACGTATAAAAGGCAAGAACATATTGGACTTTCACTTGCTGCATTTTGTGCATATGTTTTTCTTAAAAATACACAGCGTTACCCGTTCTGAAATTTTGTTTTTTTTCTACTTGCATCTTTATCTTAAAATTTCCATTTACAATACCAAAATGGAAAAAGTCTAAGAAGAGCATATTGCTTTTTAAGATTATAAAGTTATGTTTTCCAGTAACTTGAATTGTAATTTTATAAGAGAATTTAATCAAGACCTTAGGAGCCATACCTTTACATCTCATTTATGTGATATTTTGGTGTCAAAAGTTGTTCCTACAGCACATACTTTACAAAAGGAGTCCAATATTGCTGTCCTGTTTATTTTACAATGGATGGGTCGTGTGTATCTAGGAAATGGCCGCAGAAGAACAGTGTTATTAATTATTTGTAACTGATGGAGGATTTGAAAATGGAATGTTATAAGCTTAAAGTGCACTATCTTCCTTTTTATATACAAGTATTTTTTGTGTTTTGGAATCCATCTGTTAAGTGTCCAACCAAGAAACAAGTCCTACTTAGTTTTTTTTTCATGAGACTGAGGAGTTTTAAATATTGCATTTTTACAGAACTATAATTAAAGAGCATATAAAAGTAGCACCTTTATAACCAGCAACTTTTAAAAACATCAGACATTTATTGGCAAAGACTTAAAAACTGTAAATGAATTAATGTATCAAATGGAAAGAAAAATAAGATTGTTAAACAGGCCACTATATCTCTATCTTTGGTTATTCTGATTTAGTTGGATTTAGTTTTCTCTTTGTTTTGTTCTTGCAGAATGTTGCCAGAAACGTAAGAAATTTCTCCGTTTTCCTGTACTTTCCAGTCAAAAATGTTTTGCTCCTGAAAAGAAGTGTGTCACTTGGTTTTGTCAGACCTTACTTATCTGATGGTATATATAAAACTGCCCACTGAAAAAGGTGTAACTGCAAAATATGAAGCTTGAAAGAGTGGTAATGCTAAATATTGTGATTCAAGAGGGAAAGTTTTCACTGTGAAATACAGCTCACTGCTACTTCTCATGTATTCTTCAAGTGCGTAATTCTAAAGTGTGACATAAAGAAAACCCTGCTAATTTATTTGACCATGTAAGTTAACAGTTGGGTAAATATTTTGTTATTTTTATAAAACAGTTTTGCAAATGTAAAATGAGATTCTTATAAGCACTTGCATCTTGAAGACTACATTACAAGTAGCATTTATGCCATGCGTATCACTACGGATTTTACAGTTTATATCGGTGCGTCTTTGAAGTCCTTCCACATCAAGGCTTTGCTGGCTGAAACGATGGCCTGTGTTCTGAACCTGGAGACAAAATGCTAAAATGCAGAGAGGTGGTATTAAATACAAACATCTACTACGGTGTAAGATTTTTTTTTTAATGAGATGTTTCTAATTTAATGACATACATATAAGTATGCAAAAATCAAGTGTGTTTGTTTAGGTTTACTTGATAGAAATTTCTGTAAATTGTATTTTATATGGCAAAATATATCACTGTACATTAAAATATGGGACTTCACAGGTTTTTGTTACTGTAAGTAGAATAAAC
Source organism: Tinamus guttatus (assembly GCF_000705375.1). The sequence goes on from NW_010580226.1 coordinate 337,834, forward strand.
ATCTACAGAGAACCGTTGTCTTATTTTTACATTTGGATCTCTATGTTATTTTCTAAATGACAAGTCAGAGAGTAGTTACCACAAGAAAGCAATACACAGATTTAATTTCATAATGGTTTAAGCTAAGATGATGCTTTGAAGACACTGCTACCAGCCTGAAGGTTACTTACTTGAATGTGTCTGAAAAGCATATGAAAATGTGCCCTTATATCTTTTCTCTCAGTCTAATTTATTCCATACTAATTTATTCCAAAATTATTTATTAGAATTATAAAGCAAGTCATTTCTAGACTTAACACCAAAAGATATAAAGGACAGCATAATTTTGAATTCCTTTGGTTTGAGGTTTAGAAAGAGCAAATTCATTCACATCATTTCTAAATTGCTTGATTTGTTTTCCATTGTTGCAAAAGTAGATGAGTGACTTTTTCTGTTTTGCATCTTCTAGGAAACTTTCCATTAGCACTTACCAGTTTGGGGAATTTGTTCACAGATCTAGGAACAGTAAATGAACTCTCCCACAGCAATCATAGCAGAAAGTTCGACTGCATGCAGACAGACTCTAAACTGTAAGCACAAATACTGCTGTTATTCTTACTTGCTGTTGTTTTATATAATTTAGGAGCTGGATTTTGTTTTTGCAGTGAAGTTCCTCTGTTCTGCACTGCAGTGAACATCAAAATCTACTCTCAAATGAGCATAATAATTTAATTCACAGAGAGTAAAAATGGTCCTGAATTACTTTTATTATTCACTGCAAGTAAAGGAAAATAAGGAACTCTGTAGCTTTATTCAGACTTTTGGTTGGCATGAAACAACTCTTTCAACCTTCATGTAAACTTAGCTGAATTAGCTTTCCAAAGTGTGTTTTGCAAAATTTTTATGTAAACACCTCGGAAAGGTCTAGACCGCTGCAAAGAAGAGTGTATTTATGACAGACAATAATATATAGAATTTATACGTACTAAAGGAGACTGTGATGAGCTTAAGAGGAGGGTAGAAGTGCAAGTGAAGTCCAACATGCACCAAACGGCTTTAAAATGTCCATTTTTGTTTCTTGAGGCAAGTCACAAATACAACTTCCAGACTGTGACGGCACCTCCTGTGATAAGGGGCAGTCCCGCAGGGAGAATAGCCGCAGGTTTTGCCTTTATTTAATGCTCACCTTATTAAGCTCAACAAAAATTGATTTTTGAACTTCCAGAAAGGAGTAGATTCCAGATTTTTCATTTATTCCTTTTAAGGGCTGGGCTATTATTTTTGTGACTTGTCTCTAGCCGGTAGGTAACAGAAAGGGAAGGTAGGAACCACTCGCAGGCACTGGATGAACCGCCCTGTGGGGCTGCGTTCAGACCGTGCCCGCGAGTGAGACCTGATCGAGCAAGCTGGAGCCTTTTTACAAACTACATAAATTTATTGTGAAGTTGATTAAATTACAGAAAATCCAGTGCAGTAGCTTCTTGTGCCATCCTCATTACACCTTTGTCCAGGACACTGCAAAAAGCCTGCTGCTTCCCAGCTGAATTCTTGCTGGAAATCCAGCAGGGAGACCGCTGTGTCCTGGACCAAGGAAGCCAAGGGGATGTGTTATGGCTGAAGCGTTAGGACTTCATTTTCTTACCATTTTCCCTCCCAGTGCCCACGTGCTGCTGGTGCTATGGCCCATGAGTGTCAAGCAGCAGGTGAGCAGCACCCAGCACCCAAGGTGTGGAAGGAGGATGGACAGCGGGTCCATCCCCTCCCACCCCTCAGGGAGAACGGAGCCGTTTGGGGCATTTTGGAGAGTTTTCCAACACCACGAGGTCCGCGGGCAGGACGGTGCTCGAGGCGACACCTCCTCAGCGCCTTCCCCGCGGCTCCCTCAGGGCTTCTTCCCCAGG
>NW_010580226.1:343639-380108 GCF_000705375.1 Tinamus guttatus
CGCCCGCGGGCGCCGCCGCCGCCGCGCACACGCAGGTGGGTGACGGCCCCTTGGCTGCGCCGCTGCCATAGGGCTGATAAACGGGGAATATTGGTGAGGAGGCGGCTATTCCAGCTGCAAATCCAGCTCAATCCACCGTGCGGAATCCACGAGGGACAGCAGGTCGCCACGCTTAGACTCCTGCCACGCTGGAGTCAATCTGGACTCGCAAACTCCTGAAAAATTGTCCCGTGCTTCCTGCAGCACCTGCTGCTCTGGTGCGTCCTCATCTCTGCCTATCCCGAGTGCTAATTCCACTGCTGGCAACCCTGCAGATTTCAAGTGCTGCCACTGTTAACTAACTTACCCCTTTTAGGCGTAGCACCATCCCAAAGGATTATGTTAAAATGTTTGACTGCTTTTGGGGTTTTGATTGGTTTAAATAGGCCTGATAAGAATGATTTACAGGGTTGTATTTTGTTTATTCTTAGGTTAATCTTTAAGACCATCAAAAAGTACTTATTCTAACCAACAGTGCGGCAGTTAGGTCATCCGTGCATCCAGGTAACACGATCAGGGGGCCTTTAGATGGCTGGTTAGGAAGATACTTGTGATCTTTTGTGTGCGCATAAACTTCATCTCCACAATCCCAGAAGGAAATGCTTAGCAAGGACAAATTTCCACTTCCTTTTGTTCTAAGTCATTTTGATGAAAAGGATTTTGGTGGTTGTTTTTCGCAGACCTCTGGAACGTCCTGCACTATTTTGGAAGCTGCCAAACATCAAGACCTGGGGTTACCCAGAACGTTCTCTTTCTGTTATCATCAGGAAATTGAATCCACGAAGCAGGCAGTGGGTGCTAGGAATAAGGCTTTGCCTGAGCAAGTTTGGATCAAAGTTGGAGGTAAACCACTTTTAGCAACTTTTCCCTTAGCTTTCTCTGCCCTTCTTTTTCACATCTATATATTTTTTTTCCAAATTTATTTTCTATAATGAATATGATTTTACTGATGCATATGAGATGTGCTCACTGTTTCTGGGAAACACAGTAGACTATCGGACTAGATTTCTTTTTTTAAAAATGTTCAATTTTAGCTATACTTTCAGAATATTTACACACTGCTAGTTTGAAATGAGAGAAGCTGAGGCTGCAAAGTGCCTTTGAAATTCTGAGCCTTCTCTAAGTAACTGGATTCTGTGAATTTGTTAACCTCAAATTTGGCATAGCAGAGCCAGCCAATATCACTTAGGAACACTTAAAGGACTTCCTCAAAAGTTCGTTAAAAACAGGCAGCACCTCAGTAATTTCTTTAAGAAAATAGAAACCAGGTGGATTTTCAAGCAGAAAGCAGTGAATTAGGGCTTCCTAAGGACATTTTGCTGCTGGAAGTGTTAATCTAGGATGGCAATAAAGCTTCAGAGATTAATCCCCATAAATAAAATGACAAAAAAAAAAAAGTGATCAGTAGTTGATGAGAATTGCACTGGTAATAGCAGGGTTTTAACTAAGGCTCTTGTTGTCCTCTCTGTTTTGCAAAGAAGACGCCTTGTGCAAGCAGGCGCTGAGCAAGCGGAGCCGCAGCCGGCTGAGCCCCCCGGAGCCGGCGGAGCGCAAACCCCTGAGCGAGATCCAGAACACGCGCGAGGGCGCGGGCGCCGCGGCGGCGCCGGGGCATTGGACGGATTTCGCTTTACCTCCAAGAAAAAGCAGCACGGGGGATAAAGTGTTAGATGTTTATTAGAGGGGACATGGATGGTGGGCTTGATGTTGTTTTACTGCGTGAGAGAAAAAAAAGGGCATAAATAAAAACACATAACAAATTTCTGTCGATAAGCCCGTGGCTAATACATAGACATGTGTCTCTGCATAGCCCGTGGCTAATACACAGACATGAATTTTGAGGCTAACAGAAGATTAAGTTCCCCAAAGGCCGTGGCTTTTAGCAACTTGGGGCTAGACATTTTTGTTTTCTTTTTGTCTGTCTTCTCTCCCACCCCATTTGGCTGACAGTGGTTTGTTTTTCCGCAGGCGCAGAATCCGGATTTGCTGTGATGAACTGAATCTCCTGGTTCCGTTCTGTACTGCTGACACCGACAAGGCAACAACGTTACAGTGGACAACTGCTTTTCTGAAGTACATTCATGAAAGGCATGGAGACTCTCTGAAAAAGGTTTTTAATCTAACTTTGTTTCAAATGTGAACATAGTTCAAATCTATCAGAATGGAGCTAAAAGAATGTGCAAGGGTTTTGCTAGATGGTATTTACTTTATAAAGGGTCAGTGTAGCACTGAATATTCCTTTAGAAACCTGCTCGTGGAGATACTTGCACAGCCCCATTGCTGGCTGGCACAGCGTGCGTTTCCGTGCGCTAGTCTCCTGAAAAACACTGTCTTGCATCATCATCTACCTTAAACATAATCATTTTTATGCTTTGATTTTAGGAATTTGAGACTGTGTTCTGCGGTAAAACAGGCAGAAGACTAAAAATAGCAAGATCAGACTCATTTGTAGCGTGTCCAGTGCAGGAAAACGCACCCGGCTTTGGGGACCAAGTCGTCTGACCCGACCCGCTCAGGCGGCCTGGGGCGGCCGGCACCGCCGCTTGGCTTCTGCCCGGAGGTGCTGCCCCCCGCGGGAGTCACTTGGGTTTCCTCATGTGAGTAACTTGTCAGGCTCCAGGACGGTCTTGCAAAACACAACGTGTAGACATACAGTAACAGAGCATGGATGAAAACATTTTTTTATTCAAAATGGAAATGAAAGTTAACTACCAACAGTACCAATCAGTTCGCTCACAGCTGGACTTAGGGACCAGAGGCAGCAGAAAATGTCACGACACCTGCTCAGTATTTTCCCCCTTTAGCTAGCAAAAATCTCCCCTTTTTTCTGTTTGTGGTTCTGCACTGCGCTTTCCTTTCCTTTTTTTTAAAAAAGAACATGGCCTGGGCCAGGTAGGGATTGTTGTAGAACATCCACTGGTCCTTCACTGACTAAACGCAAATACATTCTTTAAGTGTAAAAAGAAATTAAAGATGCCATTATAATGCCCTTTTATCAATTAAAAGTTATATTAGTTAATTGAATAAGTGCATAGTTTCCAAATTGAACGGCTACATGAAGTTCACATTTGCCATGAATGCTTTAACACATCCCTCCCCAGAGTAATACAACGCCATCAGCACTGGCTTTAAAGAAGTCCAATAGTTTCTTGTATCGTTACTTCAGTCCCAAAAAGGCATATTGTAAACAGTGTATTATTTAAATGCACAAACTATTTTCATGTTTAAAGATTAATATGGCTCCCTCGTTCATAAACTTCAGCATTTAGGACAGAGGTAGAATAGTTTGTGAACTGAGAGTGGCTTTATTATTATTATTTTAAATAGATGATGCTAACAGGTTTTAAAGTACAAAAATGTCTCCAAAATAAATACTGTTTAAAATCACGGATATTCACAATTTTTCAGCAATTTATTTCCAAACAATCCTCATAAAAACAGTTCAGGAAATGGCGTTTGTCAAAGCATTGCTGTGTATAATGAAACTTACAGCATCACAAAGAAAAGGTTAAAAAAAATCTCCTTTTATTTTTACAACAGTTCATACAGTTTTTTTTGGCTGGTCTTTAGAAGAGCATCCCTTCTTAGTTGGAGTCTTGTTCACAGTGACTGTGCAAATAGCTTAAGTAGAGGTCATGAGAATGCTGTTACTTAATTTCCTTTATTATTAGATGGAAATATACAAAAAATTTCCCCTGCACCTTAAAATACGTTCATTGCATCTGTTGCAGAATCTGATTGCAAGAGGTCTACTCTTTATTAGCCTTTGCAAATAGTTGAGGTGCAACCAGGAGGTGGACAGGAAACATAGACGGGCTGTGATCTTCACCTAGGCCAGAGTCTTAAAAATACTGGATATTTATACGACTAATTTCCATTGCTGTAAATAGCAGGTGGGAGCCTAAACACCTCCACGTGCAGGTTAGTGCCTGGTCCTGCACCACTGCAGTCAGTGGGAGCAGCGCCAGGGAATGGAGGTGGCTCCAGCGCCCGCACGGAAGAGCCGGGATCTCGGGGAGAGTTGGGGGCCTCTCAGTAAAAAGGACCAATGCTCCCTCAGGCGGCTTCCAGCTAAGGCAGAAAGGGAAGGGGAGACTTTTTTTTCCCCAGATCTTTACTGCTAACAAAGTAGGGGGAGGAGAAAATACTCACAAACCATCTTTTATTACAAGTTTTTGCCTGATGCTTTTTTTTTTTTTCATAGAACTGAATTGCTATGTCAAAGTCTCCACTTAATTCATTTTAATAGAAGGAACATCTGTCCGTTTATCACTAGGAGGATTCTCGCTGTTTTCTCACAATGCTCTGTTTACTTAAATATTCAGTCACTTTTCCTCTGCTCATAGTGTTGTTTTATGATTTTTTGGAAGTTGATGCTCCAACAGCTCCCATGCAGGCTGACGTGTCGCAGATTCCCGGAGTTCCCTGAGCCCCAATCATCCCGGGAGTACCAGGATCCCCTGGAAGACCGGGTTCCCCTTGAGCACCATCCCGACCATTTTTACTTATTCCAGGTACACCGGGTGGTCCTAAACAAGGGGCAAAAAGAGAAAGATTTCATGAAATATTATCTTCCTTCCTTCCTTCCTTTATTTTTATTTTAAAAAGAAAAAAAATAGTTATTTTTAGTTATTAAAATACTTCAAGTGTCTGTACATCAGACTTGTTATGGCCTGTTGAGTAGAGGGTGTTAAATAAATTTAGCCTAAATTTGGAGCATGTGCATTGCAGTGGTTCGTATATCACGCCACGAATAACAGGAGTTGATTTGGAACGAGGATTATTTGGCACAATCCCTGTTTCCCAGGGCCGCACTAGACGGGAGCGCCCAGGGGCTGAGCTCGTTCTGGCTCTTTCCACTCATTTTGCCTCCTCAAGGCCAGCAGTGATAAAGGCTGAATAAGGGTAGAAGAGCAGTGAGAATGAACACCTAAAAATCCCCTTCACGTTGCCCTGTGCAGCTTCCTTTATACCTTGCACTGAGTTTCCAAAACTCCTCCTTGTAAAAGGCACATTCTGTTTAGAGCCAAAATGGTTTCTGCTTAGGACAGACCCAAGCGATTGTTTTGGAATTTCTTTTTTCTTTCACATTCCAAACAATTCACAAAACTCTCAGTTCTGTAATGACACTGTGTGACACACGCTACTGAAACGCCCTTAAATCCTGTACAATGAGATTCTCAGGGACAGGGGCATCAGGCAGTCGATAAAGCTGCCTTCCTACCTTAATTATGATACAAAGAAGTGCCTGATCCTATTTGTAAGAATTGCAGCTGCTGTTTATTTCATTATATTTCATGATCTTACTGGGTACAAAGTAGCATCTTTTTATAAGCTTTGGAAAAGCAAACATGCATTTAATTAATGCACTTATTTTATAGAGAAATCTGGGACACCTTGTATAAAAGTATTCTGTTTTTGTGGAATTATATGGATGGAGAGCCTGCTTCTGGTGCCTTTAACATATTCATTGTGTAGATATAATCACAATTAGAAAACTGTTTTAATGGGTAAGAAAAATAAAGAATTTTCCTTCACAGTTTCTAAGAGATATTCATTAATTTGCCTAAATGAATCTCTGAATCCTCTGATAAGGATTCATGGGAATCCTTCTTCCCCCTTGGGAAGTGGGATTAGAGGCAGCTGCAGAGCGGCAACAGCCGCAGGCCCAAAATCACTGTGCGAGCTGCTGCGTTGTCGTCTGTTATCCAAGGACAGCAGAGAAACACCCCAGAAAACAACCCCCGGCGCTGGGAGCTCTTGGAAGGGATGAGGAAGGGCTGTGACATCGAGATCTTGACGAGGCCCTGCTCTTTCACAGCCGTTGGGTGGCAGGGACCAAGGCCAAGAGTCCTGCTGTCCCCAGCAGCCCTTCCTCTAATAGGATTAGGACGAGATGGGGGCGCAGGGAGCGGGGATGTGCAAGGGGGGCACCACTGCCTCACTGGGCACACCTGCTGGCTGTCCCTCCTGCGCCGACAGATGCCACCAGAGGGGAGGAACCCTAAATAATGTCATACTTGCAGGGAAAATGCATTACAATGAGCTGCTGACGACACGCAGAGCGGTCCCTCTCTAGCCTGTAATTAGTCGCGGGTTACTCAATGTTGCAGCGTTACCTTGAAGCCCTTGATCTCCCTCCGGCCCATCGATAGCTTGGCCGACTGGTCCTTTATCTCCCTTTTCACCAGCGTCTCCTGCAAGAGAAGCAGAATCTCAACACCAGCTGCCCAGCACAGCCAGAGCAGAGCACAGGCTGGAGGAGGCCTTCAAACGCGGCGCCTTGCCGGGAGCCACGAGTCCAGCCTCACCTCTGGGCCCGGGATCGCCGAGTTCTCCCGGCGGCCCCCGGTAGCCGGGGGGACCGCGAGCCCCGGGATGCCCAACGCTTCCCATGGTGCCGGGAGGTCCGGGCGGGCCGGCGGGGCCGGGACGGCCCGTCATGCCGGGGGACAGCGGCTTCCTCAGGTTAGCAGCGAGCTGGGCGATTTGATCTGCAAACACAGGACAGGCAAAACTGCAGCCAGCGGCCCCGCGCCCGCCGCGCTGGCTGCCACCAGCGCGGTCAGCGGAGGGAGCAGCTGGAAACCGGATTTCTGGCAATAGAGGCGGCTGCTCAGGCAGATTTCCTGCTCTCTGCCACTCCTACACACTTGCTGCTTCTAGCAGAAGGATGCTAAACATTCCAGAATCTGTCACATCGGCTCACTCGGATCTTTTTATTCTCTTAGAATAATAAATCTCTAGCCACAGATGGAGATTTTGGGCCACAATCCGTAGGATTTTTAAGCCACTGATATTTCCTGCTTCCCAAACCAATTTTTAAGATTTTTAAATATTCTGGAGAACAACACTTCAATTATCAACGCAAGTTTTGCTGTTTTTGGCTTCATGCCCTTGGTGAACCTACCCTAAATGCAAAACAGCAGCGTGAAAGAAGTAACATTCCCTGGAGGCCCCTGAGGGGCAGAGGATGGGGGCAAACGGGGGCTCAAGTCCCGAATGAGGAAGGTCGGGAGAGGCTCCGCAGGGCAGCCCTTGCCAGCAGCCTCCTGCCAGCTGTGTCAAAGCTGCTCCTAGTACCTTTGGCACGTTACCACGGTGAATGATGCTAAAATAATAAACTTAGAAGAATGTCCTGGACAATAAGACGACCTCCTGAATAACTGCTTTACTTTAATGTCGACATATTTTTCCCTATTAAATCAGAGAAATAATAGATCTCAGGGGTCATGTCATACTGAGGATCTCCATCTCTTCAGCTCACTGTGTATTTAAAGTCCCTTTCCCCAGCAGTACTCACCATTTATCATTTCCCCACAGAGTTCCCTTATATGTTGCTCACTGGCCTCTTTGCCCTGCAATTAAGAAAATAATCCTGCCTTAAACAAACCCACATTATTGATAATCACCCCTGACAAACCTGAGGGCACTAAACTCATTTCCAGGAGCTCATAAAAAGCTGCCAGGATCCCTCATGAGGATGCATTTCTCACCTACATCATGATAGCTCCAACGAGAAGTTGTCATGACCTTAATAGCAGGGATTAATTTTAATATTTGAAGCCAGATATTTCATCGTGAATTTTAAAGGTTATTTGGCCTTTCCTGAATGATGAAGCATTAACTCTGTTCAAAGATAGATACCTAACATTTGGAGTAGCGAGTAAGAGTTACACTTTTAAATGATCAACAACTTCTAACTCACTTTTCTAATGAAAACCGTCACCTAACGCAGCCCATTCTAATGAATGCAGAAAGTCTATAACAGTGTGAGAGAAGATTAATTCTCCAAGGCATGAATTTGCAGAATTTACTTTTAACTCTAAGCTTGCAAACTGCGTCGATCCCGTTGCCCTGGCAAGCTGCTGCGGCAGGACCGAGCGCTGCGTGTGCCTCTGCCTGCTTCTGTCCCCCCAGATCAGGCCAAAACGAGGTGCTTTTAATCAGCATCCAAACTCCACCCTGCATCTCTTCCCATGGGGAACTCCCTGACTGCACCCTCAGCGCAGGGAACACTCACAGGAGGGCCAGGCTTTCCTGCGATGCCGGGGACACCCTGCACTCCCTGGAAGCCCATGGGCCCCGGATGTCCAGGAATCCCAGGAACACCAGCAGTCCCGTTAGGTCCTTGGGCACCTTTAGGACCAAGCTCTCCTCTTTTGCCTGGCTGTAATGAAGAAAAAGAAAAGGAAAAAAAATAAGATTAAAAAGGAAGACATGGTCCGTTATGCTCTATAGGGGCTTAATTAAGCTTTTCTTCCCATTTCCCTAATGGATCTGGCTGACCACGTGTTTCTTGCATTATATGGGTGGTTGGACATCAAGGTCTTGATAATTAGAGTCCATGTCTGCACTGCAACAAAACGAACCAAACCCTGTTTGTACCATTTGATTGTCACAAAGAATTGTCACTGTCACAGGTTTTAGGGCACGGCGGAGGGGAAATCTGCTTCTAGGGAACATGCAGGTCCTGGGGACTCCTCCCCGGGGAGGCACCAGTGCGTTTCCCCCCACACCCCCAGCAGAGCCTGCGGCTCCGGCACCTACCTCTCCTTTCTGGCCGGGAGGACCAAAGGGACCCTAGGGGGAATAAACGGAAAATATGAAACAATAAAGCCATTAAAAAGGGCACATCTGAATCAAATCCACCTGCAGAGCTTAGGGAAGCAGCAGTATGGAGCAACTCATGGGCTCTTCTAGTTCAGGCGGCAGCAACGATGCCACGAGGTGACCTGGGGAGGTGACACTGTGGCCCGGAGGCTTGGGGCACCTTTTCCCTGGCAGAGCCAGGATTCACGGTGGCTCCCGGGGCTCTCGCGCGGGCGATTCCTGCCGGCCCCGTCGGCTCCCCCCGGCCCACGGCGCGCGCGGCCCCCCCCGCACCCACCAGCTCCCCTTTAGGCCGTCGGCGCCGGCGATGCCCTGCAAGGGAGACAGCAGTGTGAGCGGCCCGCGGCGACGCCTCCCGCCAAGGCCCCTTTGAGGAGGGCAGCCGGAGCAGCCGGAGCCCTGCGGAGCAGCCGCCGCAGCAGGGGGGCTCCTCTCGGCCCCTCGGGGGCTCTGACCCGAGGGGACTTTTCACAAGTCCCGTCCAGCGAACCTGAAGGGCAGGGTCCCCAGCTGGGGGCTCCCATGGGGTGGCAGCCGCGCGGTGCCCAGCGTGGCCTCCCCCTCAGCACAGCCCTGTCCAGAGCTGCCTCCTCCCCTCCTTGCACAGATCCAAGGGGATCCAAGCCCTCGTGGCGAGGAGCCTCCCCCGGGCTCGACCCGGCTCACGGGGCCTTTCCTCAAGGGGATAAGGACCAGGGACCTGTCCAGCCCCTTCCTGGAGCCAACATGGACACGGGCACCTTGAGCAGCACCACTTGCTGCAGGCAGCGTCTCCCACCCCACGCTCATTACACAGCAATTAGAGCAGCTAATGAGCCTCCTTAGGGTGACCACGCTGCTCTGCAGAGGGGTTATTGCAAGGCAAATGGGAGCTGGATGGATCTTCCCCTTAGCAACAGAACGGAGACCCCGCAGCACCTGGAATCTGCAAGCAGACCTGGGAATGCTCAGTGAAGAAACACACCGTTTTTGGCAAAGAAACCCCAGCATAAGTTATATAATTGATGCAAATTGGCTCAACGCTCCTCACCAAGACTAATCCAAATGAGGAAATTAAGCAGCAAAATTAAGATATTAAAGGAATCTCTCAGCCTGTCTGGGGCTGGGGTGAATATGAACCCTCTGCAAGAGCCGCAGGAGCTGCCCGGGACAGGCTGCCCTTCCCAGCCCGCCCTGGGCTACCAACCACCAGCTCAAACCTGGCTTTTCTACCACAGCTTCTTTATGTGCCGCTCCCGTCAAGGCAGGAAAAATGGAAACAGAAAGTGCGTTGTTGGCCTCTGCTCCGCTTTCTTTTACGGGAAGGAGCGGGCGGCAGCGAAAACCCAGCGGAACGGCGGGTTGGAACACGAGGTGACGGCACAGGACGAGCAGCGCCGCTTACCTGGGTGCCCTTGGGACCAGCGGCGCCCGTCGGACCCTGGGAATGAGGAAAAGAGGCAGGGGAGCTGGAGCTGGGGCCGTCCCGCAGCCTGCTGGGGTGGCCAGAGAGTCCCTTCAAGGGCACGGGATGGCCACGAGCCTCCTGGGCACGGGGCACTGCGTCTCCTCCGCCTTTCTTGGCAGGAAGGAGAGATTTGGAGCCTTCCTGCTGGTTTGGTGGCACCACAGGGCACAGCCAGCTCCGGTTCAGGGACCCTCCTCACAGTTTTGCCACTCCACCAGCTCAGCAGGGTTAACGTTTTTCCCTGGGCACTTGGTTCATGCCAGCCTGTAGCGAGGAATCCCCGACAGAAGCATCACCCCGGGCTGCTGCAGCACTCGGAATTCCCAGGAATTTGTTCCTAATAAAGATCTTCAGAAAATGTGTTTGCTCATTACGACCTCCCCCAGCAATAACCGTCAAATCCACCTTCTGCCCAATATTCCACATCAGCTGCAAGAGTGTCTCTGCATCATCCCAGTGCTGTTGCTCATCTTAGGGCCTGCTGCACGCAACTCTCCTACTCTCTATGCCAGAACAGGGAACTTGTTGCCATGTGGGTTTATATTCCTGACCACAGTCCTGCAGACTGTGGAAAAAAACCACGTCAGCACCTGTTAGCTCAGGCAGGAAGAACCATATTTCTTTGCAAAGAAAGAAAACTCGGCTGCAGCAGAGCTCGGCGAAGGGCTGGGTGCAGTGGGGATGATGGGGAGGTACCGACCCTTCCTTTGAGCCTGGATAATCTCCAGGGATGAAGCCGGCTCCGGCTCGGCCGCGCTGCTCACTCACCCCCAGCACAACAACCCAACTTCCTCTGGCTGTGGAGACCCGTTTGGAGGGTTTAGCCCCTTGCCAGGGCAAACCTGGTGCCGAGCAGGGAGGGTGGCGGATGGTTTCACAGCAAATGCAGAGCCAGAAACAATCCCGCCGTGTTCCCGCTGCCGGTCCCGCTCCGCCAAGCGCCGGATTTTCCTCCCCTCCGCTCGGAGCGGCGCCGGGGGCCGCACGTTTCTCCCCGCAGCGACGTCCTGAGCACAGACGGGGCCCACAATAACCCTCCTGTTCTGCCCTTCCAGCCTCGCGGTGCTCCCAACTGAGGGGCCTTTTGAACCGTGCCCGGAGCCCAGCACAGAGCAGCCCTTGTGGAGCCCGAGCTGCCGCGGGGGTTATTTACACAGAAGCGTCACCTCGAGGCCGGTGTCGAGGAGCTGCCAACACTCGGGCCCTGCTCTCCTGCAAGCGCCGCGCTCGGCCCCGCTGGTGTCTTCAAAACCAGGACGAATCCATTTAAAATGAGAACGAATCCATTTAAAATGAGAACGAATCCATTTAAACAAAAAGCAGGATTTATCCTGAGCTGTGGGGCCCAGGGATGCGGCTGCTCAGAAAGAAAGCACTGAGCAAAAATAAAATTTTAAGCAGTCCAGAAACCCTAATCAAACCTGTGAGTAACAGAGTGGGTGAATCAGCTCTCTTGTGCTCCCAGGAAGGGCCCTTCTGGTGAAGTCAGTATAGAGAAGAGGAAAGAAAACAATACTTGTCTGCTCTGGCTAGGGTATGGTCCCAAAAGCCTCTTTAAAATATTCCATTCTGTCTAAAAATAGTGGGACTTCTAGGAACCGAAATGGAAGCCTGGACAGAAACATGAATCAAACTATAAAAGAGACAGAACCTGTGATTTTTGTTATAATAAAAAAAAAAAACAGCAAATCAAGAATGGTTGATGTGCCCTGACATTCCCACTGCCCTGCAAAAGCACCAGAGCACGTCCATCCAACCCGGCGCCGGAGCCAGTGGCTCTAGGACAGGGATGGATGGGGAACTTTGGGATCTTCAGGGGGAAACTTTGGGATCTTCAGGATGTTCCTGGTCTCTACATTACCTTATCTGAACACCTCATAATCATTCATGAATTTGTCTTTACAGTACTCACGAGAAGCTGGAAATTGCTCACCCCAATTTTGCAGGTAATTATCTGAGCCTCAGACAAACCAATTCCCTTATCCAAGGTCACACGAATTCTGACTCCCATCCTGCTACTAAGGCCTTTGGTGAGAGAAATCCCTCTTTGGCTGAGTCCTGAGGATTATTTTTCCTACATTTCCACTCTCCTTGGGATAGAGCTGGTCAGAGGGCATCTCCATTCTTCTTCAGTCTCTCAAATACTTTTAAATTATTCTATGAATAATTAAATTCAATTATTGAATTTACCGTGAAATTCAATACAGGGATTTTATCGTTCTAGGCTATTCATCACTTTGGCTCCCCCGAGTGATGTGAGCAAAGTTAGACACTAACTCAAAAATAGATTTTAGAGATAGGCTGGATGCTGAAGGCCCCAGAGGTTAAGATTATTTTTCTACAGGGTCTGACTGGGATGCCCAACTGCTGGTGTTCTCCAAGTTTTGTGTCACTAAAGCAGGAATTAGAAACAGGCATCTTCCTTTCCTTACCCTGTCACCAAATTCTCCACGAATTCCCGTTGGACCAGGAAGGCCAGGTTCCCCACTGGCACCTTTGGGACCCTGTTAGGAAAACACAAAAACAGTTACAGTTACTTTAAGTGACAAAAAAAACCATGACACCCCCAAAGTTCACCAATTTCCATAATTTCTTGCTGACTGTTCCCTGCCTGGAGGTTGCAGGAATTTCCTGCTTATTCTGACCTCATCTCCTGAGCTGCGGACAAGGAAACACTTTGTTTTATTGAACGAATGTTCTGGACAAGCAGCTTTCAGGCTCCACGAAGCCTCCACTGCCTGGTTCAACCCGCAGGGCTTTCCAGACTATTCCTAGCCAGGCACAGCTTCTCCTGGCAAATCCCTGCTTTGGGTGGCATGGTTTACTCCGACTTCTGCCCCCCATCTTTCCCAACTGCAGCCAACCACAGTGCCACAGTGTTCCAGCCTGCTGCTGGCCTAGCTCTTTCTCAAGAAAATCACAAATCAGTGACGCTCACAGAAGAACAAACTCACCCCCCTTTTTTTTTCTGATGTACAAACACTAAATATTTCCTCTAGCAGGCAGCTCAGATGGCCCTGCTTTTTTTTTTTTTAATACCAGACTGTGTTAATAAACAATTGGAAAGACATTTTTTCCTATCACTTGTTGCCATCAGGCATTACCTTGCCAAAGGTTTCCATTAAATAGTCACCTGTCGTGATGCATGTAATGATGTATATTAAATATTTCTTGTTACCAGCATACTGACCTGGAAGCCTCTTACACCTGGGGGGCCAATCGGGCCTTGGAGACCAAGAGGACCCTGAAAGCAGAAGGAAAAGCATTTGCAAGAAGACAGTTCAGGGTCACTTAAGCTACATCTGTAATTAAATTGCCTCAGTTCTAACAAGAGGAAAGAGTTTTGTGCTGGAGAACAGTTTTCCTAATGGCAATGCTGATGAACAGCTGTTACAGTGATGCCTGGGATATACTGAAGTTTATTAATAGTTACTATTAACAAAAATGTTCATTTCTATCTTATTACTCACACTCACCAGTAGAGTGAATGACGAAAATCAGTGACAACAAAAGGTGGAACGATGATACAGTACATAGAATATGCATTAAAGGGGATCTGCCATCTCAGGACTAAGCATTTAATTGGTCCAGTTCTGCAAGTAAGTGCTGTAAAATAAGTACTGCATGCATTTAGACATAAAAAATGGCAATTGCATCCACTTGCTTGGAGATATTTTGTACCTGCAATATAGGAAAGGCAGCCTCTTAGGCTTTCTCTTAATGCAGGTGCTTTTAAAAGCCCAGCACTCTAGAAAGAACATGAACTTTATTGTTAGGAGTCTTGCTTTCTGCTGAGAAAATCAGATATGTGACAAGGAACCAGTGT
This sequence comes from Tinamus guttatus, assembly GCF_000705375.1. Next base: position 357,565 of record NW_010580226.1, read on the forward strand.
ACTGAAAAAGCCAAGTATCCATGAGACTGCAAGGCAGGCACAGCCCGTGTTGAAAAGGCATTTGTCTTTGCTTTGCACGCACAACTCTTCCAGATTTATTTACAATAAAATTTTAAAGCATTTATATGTATTTTCCCCTAATTGTTAGCCTAATAAATTCACCTCAGCATCCAAACATCTACTGTCTTATTTCATTTCTTCAGGCCATAATGAATAGGAAGAGGAAAACCTTTGCAAAGTGTGATTAAATTTACAATCTAAATCAGTTGTCTTATTCCTGCTTGGCTGACAAGATCAGTGTGGCTGCAACTTTGTACAGAAAGCCCAGAACTAGGAACTGTTCTGCTTAAATACAACACCAGCATCTTCAAAGAGCCGGCCAACTACTTGGGTATTTTTGTTACTCTTTTCACTTCTGTTTTCTGCTTTTAACTCAACAAGGAAACTGAGAGTTACAAAGACAGAGCTCTATGAAAGCAACATGAAATTGTGTGTAAAAATAACAGTAATTGTGTGAATTACTTTGCTGTTCTAGAGCTTTTAAAAAGGCTGGCATTTGGCAGATCTTGATGGCCTTTGAATATAAAATAAGTCTTGATTTGATATGATAAGGGAAGCCAAATTTGTTTAAGCCAGATAGTCTCAACCCTGGACAAATCCTGCATCTCTGTTTTAACGGTCCAGGCTTAAAAACACTTCATATAACTTGGGGACCTAACAAAACAGATCAGAAGAAATGAACACTGGTTCATCTGCTACTGCTTCCACTGCAGAAGTCTGTGCCAATACAGTTAAATCAATCATGTTTGCTCTTTGGCTATCATACAATACCTTTTCTCAGGCATTCAATTTTGATAAAAAAATTGGAGACAGAAAAGCAAACATTATTTACTTTATTTCTGTTTCCCCTTTCCTTGGGCACTTAAAGAGTGGCTGCTCACAAACAACAAATCATTATACTGTTCAATTTCTTCCAAGTGACACATACCAGAAATCATTTTAGTGTTGCTGTAGGCTTCTGGATTTCAAAATGAGGTATTAAAAAAATAAAAGGCACAACAAAACCCCTGGAAGGTTAAGTCCAAGCACAACAGCTACAATAGTTGGGGAGTGAGAAAATAAATGGCATCCTAGGCATTTTCATGCTGTGCACAACAATAAGAAATGCTTTTATCATATGCTGCTTAACAGGGACACAACAGGCAGCCAGGTAGTTATTGCAGAAGGTTTGTACTGCAGTTACTACAATTCCTGTAGCTCTGTATTTCTAAGGCTTTGAGATGATGCAGTGAACTGAATGAATGTAGGAACAAAACACTCCATTGAGGATCTCAGTGGATTCTAACCCTGAAGTTTCAGAAAGTCATCAGTTCACAGCTTAAGAGAGAAGTGTCCCTGCTGTACAGGGTGTTATGTTTCCTAGTGACTCACAGCCACATTCCCTTCCTTTGCAACTCCTGGCAGGATGATGCTACTGCAGGGTTGGAAGTGAGGTGGATGCGATGGGGAATGTGTGAATAGATTGCCCACCTGAAAGTTGTTTTGGCCTCATTCCATATGGTTGGGAATTTGGGGGGTGTTTCCAAGAGCTGTGAATAGCAGGCAGCTTGGTGCAAGAAAGGCAAGAGGTTGTCAACAGGCCTACAAACTCTTCAACACATTTCAAACTCCTGTCATCCAATGGGGCAACACACAGGCCGTCCAGTTTTGGTGCTTATATGGCCTCAGGGTTTGCAATAAACCACTACTGCTCCAAGGAAAGTGACATAAGGAAAGGAAGGATTTCGTGTTTCATATGCTGGTGACTATACACGTAGAAATAGCTTAATAGAAGCATTACCTCAATTGCATTCAGCCCAAACTGAACATTATTATCTGATGGGGAGTTGCTGGCTGTCCAGGCTCTGCACTGCACTGACTGCAGCGGCTCCACAAACCTCTCAACAACCTCAGCTTTCTTCGCTACATGAAAGGGGAGGAATCACTTTGTCCTCCCCAAAGACAACACCCACTGAGAATACAGCCTTTTGTTCTAGCCAGGCATTAATCCCACGTACAAAACTCTACTTTGGCAGTTATGTACTTACAGTTGCTCCCCTGGGTCCGGGCAGGCCTCTCTCACCAGGAACACCAGCATCGCCCTAGCAACAACACCAAAGTCAGCCAGGCCCTCTGGGAGCAGCACATCCAGCCTCCCCGACCCGCAGAGCTGCTGCATGTTGCTGGCAACCAGGGATTTTCCATCCCTCCACGCCTGGATCCATCCAGCTGGACTGCCCTGGGCAGTATCCCCACGAGTGCTGTAGCACTGATCTTGCTACTAAATCAGTGCTGCACTTTTGCTCCAGCTTCATGTTTTGGTTTAAAACCCGCTCAGCAGAGCTCAAGACAGATGCAAGTTGCAGGGTTACGTACAGGGATGCCTGGCTCTCCAGAGGGACCTGCCTCTCCCATCTCTCCAGAACTGCCCTGCAGAGGAGAAGACAAGTCACTTGGGGCATCTCATCAGACGGTCACTTCTGTCCTACCCAGGGCAACGTGGTGGGAGCAAAAGAGGGAGCTGAAATGTAGCTAAGGAAATAAAAACTGTTGTGCAAGGAGAAATGGCTTCTTGCAGCTATGTCACATGCATGGGAATTAGCAAAAATGATGATGCAGGTGCAGGGGAACTACAGAAATGGATGGGAGGGGCTGAAAGACAACACTTTGTAGAAGTGCTCTGTGACAGATTGCTTTGATCTGTCTGAGATTTTCTTTCATCTCATGTGTAGGTGCCAATCTAGAGCTCTTTGGTGGTTTTTCTCCTGGAACGTGTGTGTGTGTGTGTGTTTGTGTGTGTGTGTGGAGAGTCTCCAGAAGGAATGATGAGAAAATCCCAATCCTGCTTGCAGGAAACCTTAAAACTCAGATTATTCTTGCTCCCAGGCACTTGACAAAAAGGGGCATGCTTCTCTTCCTGAGATTTCCCAGACTCCTAGCAATCCTCCCATGTATCCGGACATCCGAGATGTCTCAACAAGAGCAGGGCCTCGTTGGCTGTCGCAGTGGTCAACACCTGCTCGTCACTGCCAGGAGAGTCAGCCTGGGCAGGAACACGGGCACCCTCTCTTCAAGATAAATCCTCCCTTTAGGGACACCAATCCCCCAAAGCCAAAAAACCTTGACAGAACACAGCTAATAGCTTCTCCGGCAGAACTCAGCATTAAAGAGATTCACTTACTGGTTCACCCTTCGAGCCTTTAATACCTGCTCTTCCAGGCAATCCCTGTGAAAATAAATAAATCGGCAGTGTCAGAAGTGGAGTTACTAAATTTGCTGTTCTGGTCTCATTTGACACACAAGGAACAATGTTTGCTTGCAGTAATGGAGAATTTACATTTCTGCAGTTTTTACCATGAAAATGATGGCTTCAATTTCCCTCTTGTTCCTAGCTGTCCTAGCAGCTCTGAATATACTACTGCTTGGTAATTAGAACAAGGAGGAATACACAAATAAAACTGCAGCAGCACCATTTTGCACTGCAGAAACATCCTTCCAAAGATGTTCAAGATGTTCTGCAGGACAAGAAGAAAGGAATACTTTACCTCCATTTAAAGAGAGGGCAAACTGGACAGAGAGATTTTGTCAGTGAATATTGAGTAAGCCAAGGAGACAGCTTAGAATATTGTTGAATCCTGGTCAGTTATATCCCAGATCTTAGTTTCCTGCACAAGGGATACACATCCCTGGGATGTGGAAAGCAAAGTCCACCTCAAATTCAGATATGCAAAAAAAAAAAAAAAAGAGTCAGTGAGACTGTCCAGAGGCCAAGGTACCTCTAGATTACCACCAGCTGTTACTTGAGATGTGTTCCACTGGGTCTTGGACACTGCTCCCCCTCTGTACTTTGGGAAAAGTACATTTTGCCTTGGCTTAAATGAGGCAGGGCACACAACCTCTCCCCACAACCTCTCTGTTGGAAGGCCAAGCTGCTGCAGTGCCTCGGGGACAGTGGCTGTGCTGCCATACTCACGGGAAGTCCGTTCGGCCCCTTCTCTCCAGGAACACCCATGCGAGCTGCATCACCCTGTGGATATTGAAAGGTTAGGAGGGACCCCCAAGACTCTGAAACAGTTGGACAGTTAGGGAAGACATTCACAAAGAGGCATTTGAAATCTTCCCCCAGCCCAGCAAGTGCATTGCACTAAGCAGGACACGGGGTGAGCTTGTAACAGAGCCTGCAGGAGCTGGGCACCCACTGGAAACGAGGGGCAGGTGGGTGCAGTTGCAAGCTCAGTGCTTGCAGGTGTTTCCCCAGGCATCTCCCTGTCTTAATAATCCAAAAGCTTTCCTTCCTTGGCAACACAGGCAGCATGGTCCTGTGGAATCACCATTCAAAAATCAGGCAGCTAGCACCTGACAGCACTTAATCTACAGGCAATTAGAATAAACAGATGCTTCTGTCAACAGCTCTGAAAAAAAAGCATCTCTGAAGGCCTGGAGCCAGCCAACAGGAACAACTAAGTAGAGAGGCTTAGCTGAGTTTAGATCATACGTGCATCAACTTTCTTCAGGGAACTTCCTTGAGATTAATTAACAGGAGCAATTTTACTCTTCTTCACTAGTTACACTAGTGGAAAGCTCTCTCTAGAAGCAAAAGGTCTCCAGCTATTACGTTCTTTCCTCCCATGAATTAGTAGCTTCACAGCAGGCTTGGGACAGTAACAGAAGTCTTTCTGCACAGTGTTTAAGTAGGACTTTACAAACCTTCTCACCATCGAGTCCAGGAGCTCCATCTCGTCCATCCTTGCCAGGTATGCCCTGCAACCAGGCACAGGGCAGATTAAAGTCATGACAGACATTGTGGTTTGCAAAATACATTCACATCACAGAACATTTTGGCAACAGGCCCACCTCTAGGCTGGGAATAAAGTGAGATGTTTGTCATTAACAGCTGGACAGCCAGGATTTGCTCCAACCAGGACCACACTGAAGGCTACACAAATAGGCATGCAGGGTAAAAGTTTGATAACACAGACTGTAAGATGCAAGACTTCTCGTATCATGTTATCTGCAAGCAAGACAGGGACGTGTATTCTATTTAACTGAACTTACAGGTTCTCCTATGAGTCCACGAGGTCCTGGGTTTCCTTTTGGTCCAGGTCTACCCTAGAAATCAGTAACAAATCCTGTGTTACCCAGGACACAGCCCTTAAAAACCTTAATTAAACAAACATAATAGTAAAACTCTTTAGGGATATTTCACCCAGTCTGTGCAGGCTCTTGACTTGTTTCATATAGGGATAGTGGTTCCTTAGGGTACACCAGCAAAGTGATGTAATGCTGATTGTGCATCTGACAAAATTCTCTGATGTTTCAAAGGATGGAGATAAAGATCAGAGCTCCATACTGTAGACTGCAAGCGGCATTTAGACCTCTTCTACAACAACAAGATATAAATATCTATTTTCTACACCCTGGAATGTAGGATTTCCCATGAAGGGAAATATAGTTTCCCATAAAACAAGTTTTTAAACATGTTTGTTTGTTTTTCACTTTTTTTCTGCTTTGTTTTTAAGAAAAATAATTAATTTAAAAAATGTAAAGTGTCTAGAGATAAAATTTCTATTTTTGTTAGTAGTTCGCATTCACAGTTCCCCAGTGTGTTTTAGAAGAATACACAAGAACAATTAGTCCCTCTTACAAGCAGAATTAAATAAAACAACTGAAAGCAGGGAGTGCTGACAGCGAAACCTGGAAGAGCATCTGCCAGCAAGGCCTTCCAGCTGGACCCTGCTAGTGTCACCTCCCTGCCCCTGCCTCTCAGCTGGTAACAACAAAGTTTTCAAATTCCACCTTGCTTTAAGAAAGGATGCCATAACGCACTAAAAATAAATTAAAGGGACAAGTCATAATAAAGCTGTAAGACTCCTTTGAATCTCGTGTTCAATATTGGAGTAGACTAGTGCTTTACTGCACTCACAGTGTCTCCTCTGGGTCCTCTGAAGCCCTGAGGTCCTTTGTTTCCTTGGTCTCCCTGTAACAATAAAGAAAAAATCATAAAGCATCTTCATCACAGTGACAAATGCCAACATTTCAAGAGGGTGAGTGATGAAGTTCTCCTGTGCTCTTTGCTGGCTTTACCACTGCCTGGTGCCAGACTAAACACCCTCCCCAGAGCTCGGCTCTAATTCCTCAGTTACTCTCTGTAACTCCTGATGCATCAACCGACTGCAGTGGGGACTCTGCTAGCAGCCCCACAGGGAGAAGACCATGTTCCCCTTCACTTTCTGAAGCACTTTCTTTAACAAATATACCAACGGGGTCAGAGAAAATCTTTAATATTTACTGCTTATGTCCTTCTCGGTGCAATTAATGTTTGACAGACAGCAAATACCTCGTTTGATTTTAGTTCAGATTAATTTCTTCTACAATTGTAAAAGCTAGGGAAGAATCCCCAGAGAGTGGTACTGCTTTGGTGTCATCACAGACTGCAGCGTGTTGCCTGCCACAAATAAATGAGGGTTTGCTATGAAACCGATGTTATATTAGCCACACTAGAGAGAGGCTGGGTGACAGGCCAGTGGGCAGTGGAAAAGGCCATTTGAGTCCATAGTTCTGCAGATGCAGCTCTAGTCTCATATTTGGGCACACTAAAGAGTGTAAGGGGGGTTTGCCCACAGCAAGAGTGCAGATTCTGTGCTCTCCTATGCTTCACCCCAGAACTTTTCAAACGCACATGGGTTGCATCTTTAATGCCCAAATGAGTGTTTTTGCCTTGCAGGAAAAGTTCTTTTGAGCTGTGATCTAACCACACATCAGGTCCAAAGGGAGCAGCCTCAGGACGGCACTGAGCCTTCCCCAAACCTCTTTGCCCCAAAAAACTTTACCATGAAAGCGCAACACGTGAAAGAAACGGAGGTCTACGTGAAAAGCAGTGAAGAACAGAGCATATGGGAAATGTGGTGAACTTATTCTGGCAGAATGGGGTATGACTGATGGAAAGACACCATGAAATCAGGTGAAATGATGTTGCTTTAACTGGAGGGAAAAAAGGCAAGGGGGATAATCTGATTGAGAAGGTCAACACATTCACTGACAGGGAAGAGCTTAGTGCAGAAAAAGTAAACTTGAGGCTTTGCTTGTGGAAGACCACCAAGAAATGCATACATACAGCTTTCCCTGGAGGTCCTGGGATGCCAGGTGGCCCTCTGAAACCGATGTCACCCTGCAAAGAACAATACATCATTGTAATGTTGTCAATGGCAGAGGGTAAAGCCCCTACAGTTGAAGTCTACTGCAGTCTAAGAAAACACCTAATACCTAACCTTGAAAGACACCCCATACTTTTTTGCTAGTTCCTAATACAGACTTGCAAAAGATTCCCTTTTGAATGAGCACATTTTTACTGCGGATCTCCCTACCATTATCTCTGCAATACACTGATGTCATTCATTGCTTTGACATCTTGAACAAACATGCCTGGGTTAAGGCATGGCTTTCTCCAATTCAACCCATTCAGTCTCTAGGCCAGGTATCAAGGACCCTGGCAGAAGACCAAGGTCAGAATTAGCTGGAGATTAATACAGTTCTCCCTGATGTCTTTGGTGCAGCATTAGACCTGAAACCCCTTCCATGTTCTGAAAATCTTTGTTCATCCAGTGGTTCTTTGGCTTTTTCTTGTAAGGAGATGGGAACAGAAAATTAAGTGTTCATGAAATGTTTCTCTTTTTTTTTTCAAGATTGTAGCACTGTCAGCCCTGCAGGGGCAGCATCTTGTCCTTGTCTGAATAATTAACCCTCGGCCTTATCCTGTGAACCCTCAGCACAGAGGCTCTAACTCCCTTGCAAGGATGGTCTGCCTGGAAGATGTGCAGCAAAGGGCCGGCACTTTGTATCCTTGCATGTTCCCCACAATGTGCACCCATCATCTCGGCTTTGTGAGGGTGAAGTTGGGTGGTGAAATGAGAAAATCAGGAGAAGGTTTTTCTTACTCTGTCACCAGCCGGACCCATCGGACCAGGCAATCCTCTTAGACCTCTTGGACCCTGATTAAGAAAACGATCAATTAAAAGCCAAACACTGCTAAAATATAAAACTGAATGATACAGTAACGCATCAACACAAATATTTAAGGAATACAAGGAGCCGTGGAAAACTCAAGTCTTCTGATGCACAGACTTTTCACCTGCTGGTGACTGTCTCCAAGCAAGTGACACTCTGTGGATTCCCCCAGACAGGACAGGGGGTGAGAGGACCTGATGGCTTCAAATCACTTCCTAGGTTTTGCAATATAACATGACTAATGCTGCTGTTCAATTTCAATTTCACAGTAAAAAAGCCACGGGAAGTGGTCTGAAGAGCAGGTGTTACCTGAAGGCCAACGCTGCCGGGAATGCCTGCAGGACCTGGAGGGCCAGGACTACCCTGAGAGAGAAAAAGGAATTAGACCAGAAGAGAGGCAGCTTGAGCCTGCCAACCCAAACTGAGTTATCTTCCCATCTTGTGTCTCCCTGAGCTCCCTCCCACCCAGATTTAGACTTCAGAATCTGCTTCTACATTACACATACTTTCTTTTACGTGCAAGAACACTTGATCAGTCAGGAATTTACCTGAGTGATTAATGCAGGGCTTTTTCCTGAGCTGACATCCCTGCATATGAAACAATAGGAGTTAACTTATTAGGCTGATCTCAAACACTACAGTTATTGGGAAGATGAATTTTGTTGAAATATTAATGCATAGACATACATACAAACTAATGGGAGCAATTTTACTTCAGCCCTTTGACAAGCCCAATCAAAAACTCAATTCCTCTTTGTTATTGGCCAATTGCCTTATTTTGTCCTGTCTTATTGTAAAAAACTCTTTGTTGTGGTGCTTATAAAGACAAAAATCCTCTCCCACTCCCCTTAAAATGAAGTTTACCTTCTCTCCTTCTTTTCCTATTTCGCCAGGTTCTCCTTTGTGACCAGTGTGTCCCTAGAAACAAGATCTCAAATGACCCATGTTCTAGTACCAAGTTTGAAAATGTAATTTTTGTTAGATAATTGCAAAATCTATACCCAAGCAACATATAAGGAACTTATTGGGATCATTTGAGAACCACATCCCTTTTGTTTAACTAATTCTTCATGTCGGCATTGTTAAGCTTGTGATGCAATCCATGTCTCTGGAATCATTTACATACACTCAGGTTCAGTTTGCATCTTGGCTCCCTTCCTGTTATTGTGAGAGAGACCCAGACTAATTTCAGCCATGGCAGATGTTATTCCTCCCCATACTGAAGGTCTTATGTATCACTTGCATCCTAATTGAAGATCTTCACAGGGCTTTCTATTTCATAAGTGATGAATTTTGAAAAGTTATGACCTAAATGCTGTGTGTTTCTATTGATAACTGTTAATCAACTAAACAGATCTGCAAAAATCCCAGTTCACAAGAAACTGAGAGGATTTCCCAGGAGATATTCCACCCCTTGACAAATTTGACTTTTCAGAACGAAAGACAATTGCCAAAATCAGTAGTTAAAACGTGTGTTTAACAAAGGTTGCCATCTGCAAGGGGATGTAGCCACAAACCTGTGCATCCTAGAAATGCATCCACTTTAAGGATGAAAAACTTCTTGCTGCAGTAGAAGGGAGAGTGCTCATGATCTCTCCCTTAGCTGGGCCTAAGGACTTTGCAGAATTGAGCTCAGCAGCAGAGCTGCTATTGCAAAGAGGGCAGGATCAGGCTCAGGCTCTTGTCTCACACTTCACTGCTTTAGAGAGTTTCTGTCTCAACAGCATATGCACAAGAAAAACCTTGGCTGCTTTAAATAGGTGTAGGCGGAGGTGCACTGCGTGTTGAACAGTTTAAATTCTAGTGATACATTCAGTCCTGGAGCTCATGAAAGCATTTATTTCAGGAAGCAATCCCTTTTATTTGGGATTTTTTTTACCTTGAACCCTGGCATTCCGGGTGGACCTGGAGGACCTGGTGGGCACAAAGCTGGGCACTGCAAAAAACAGAAAAATTCTCTGGTTTATCAAGTACACAGAAGCATCTGGGGAAGCTAAATTCATTCCTAGAGATCATTACAAGATCACGTCTGAGAACACACATTAGTGGCCTTTGTCTATATATCCAGAGCCTGCTGGAAAGGTTTAGAGTGGACTGAGAGGAATTTTGAGGGCTGACAGTCATCCACAGCCCAAAATGCCAGAGAACCAGTCTTCCAGCAAAGCTGGACCTGTTTTTCAAACCATTAGCAACATACTTATTATTTAAGTGCATACATTACAGATTATCAGAAGGAGACATAGTGAAAAATTAATCCAGTGAGATCATATCTGCAGGTGTCTAGGGCTGGCTGAAATCCTACTGGAAATCCAGTTTGACTGGGAACAAAACAGAATATGCACGGAAATATTATGGGGGCTCTAAAGCCTGTACTCAAAAAAAATGAAGTATGAAAAGCCTCAAGCTGTACCTCTTCATCAGGAATTCAATTTTCTAGTATATTCCACAGGGTAGCTTAAATAAAAGCTGCAGAAATAGTATCATTTTCCATTAAGTTCTACATGACTTACAATAAGGCCATCCAAACAGACTCTGAGCTTTTTTGGGGCTCACCAATTAGAAAACCGAAGATGCTGTCACAACAACAGCTGTGAAATCTAGAAATGTCATTTCCATCATTCATTGGCTTAACACTCCTTTTATTCCCTTGAAATAGAGGAATCAAGACTTTTGCATATAGAGGAATGTCTAAACAAAGCATATGCCCATAGGAACACAGTACCATCATCCATGGAAATGAACAGTGCAACATGCATAACCTTTTCTTTTACAAAGCAGGGTTGGTTGGAAACAGATGCCTGAAAGCTGTCATTTGTCAAACGTTAAATCTGTTTTTGTTAAACTGGCAAATGAGGAATGCATGCAAAAAGCTGCATTTTGGAAAGCAAACTGGAAAGCAGGATCAAGCACAAAATCAGCCCTACCATAGCCAGCTCCTTGGAAGAGCACCTCAGTTTTGTAAACAGTTATGCATGTGGGGGACTTGTATGATGTGGCTGTCTACAGGTCTGACTGGTGTGTGTTAAATGATCCCACATTCACCTAAAAATGCCAATAAAACCACATCAGGGGGTTGAAAAAAAACATGTTTTCATGTCACAAAGAGCAACTTACCTGAAGATCCCCGCCACCATCTGGAAAGATGCCTGGAAGACCCTGCAGTTCATGGCAGAAGAGCACATTTTCAGACAAACACCAGGAGGGAGCACGGGCCCTAGAGAACACCCTTTACAGAGCCAGCTGAATCAGAACGCACTGGGTAGCTCGCCATCGCACAGTGCAAACTGCAGCCCCTGAACCGAGAGCTGTCACAAACATCATGAGCTGCAAAAGTCCTCAAAACAGACATAACACTCATGCATTTTTCCACAGTTAAGCTAGAAAAGAGCCTTGAGCCCTAGGTCATGAAGGCAGTAATTGAAAGAAGCACCATGTTTGATCCTCCTCCAGGACCAGGAGCAGCTCCTAGGGAAGATCTCCCAATCCCACTATTTGACCCTCCAGAGAAACCACAGCAAACCCAAAGGAGGGCTGCTAGTCTCAAGCTCCGTTTGCTCTGTGGTTGTGACCTGCTCTTGTCATGCCTTGTGGCAGGACTCGTGCCCTGCACTGGGACAGGGTCATGTGCAGCACCCAACGCATCTCCCAGGGCTCTGCTAGCACAGCAGGACACCTGACTGCAGGTGCCAGCTCAGCCCTCTTTGCAAAGGGCCTCTCTCAGAGCGTAGGATGACACAAAGACAAACCCTGTAAGGATCCAGCCAGCTCCTGAGAGGACAAAACATTCATCTCCCTGATCTGCCTATGCCCTAAACCCTGGATATGATCAGACTACTCAACCCCTTAGAGCAGGAAGGAGAAACAGGACCTAATCAGTGCACAGAAGTGCAGCCCGTCACTGCTCTCCTTGGGGCACAGTGTTTATAGCCTGCTGAAATTTAGCCCGGAAACGGAGTGCTCATAGCAATAACAGCAAATAAAACATGAGCATTCTGTCAGGAAAGGAGAAAATGCTGAACTCCCCACTGGGAATTCTTACATTTTGTTGCAAGTTTCAACTTACAGGAGGTCCTGGAGGTCCAGGAGGCCCTGGGAAACCTGGCAGACCAGAAGGCCCCTAAAGAGAGTAAGGAAAACATAAGAATTTTTCATATGAACCACTTGAATAAAAATGTGAAGGGAAAGGAAGGGTGATTACCAAATACCACTGTATATCTGTGAATGAGAGACAAGAAATCTCTAAGGGGGCTGAATTGCACCTCTCTTTCTACAGATTATATGACTCCAAAGACAATAGCAGATGCACAAGCAAGAGTAGGAAGGAGGGTGGGAGAATACACCCTGCAACTCCATGTCTGCTTTCCGTGGCTCTGCACTTCCAGGGGGCATGCAGAGCGTTTGCTTCTGCAGAAGAGAAGCTGCTAAGATTGAAGGATCAGACCTGTTCTGCTCAGTTGCTTCATATCAAGGATACTGAAAGAGGTGGGTGGAATAAAGCTCTCAATAAAAAGTGCACGGCAGCTGCTAACTGACCATTTCTGTGAGACTGGCTGCTGTTTTGCTATTGCTCATAGTCTGTAAGAGCAGGTACAGCTGGAAGCAGTTGCACACCTTTGGCATTGCACTGGTTGATTGCAGTGACCCTACATGAGTTGACATAGGGAATAAAATAGTAAGGACTTCTGTAGAGCTTGCACAATGTCTTGCTCCAGTACAGAAAGATTCTGTTCTGCCAGAACATTCTGGCTTCCAGGCCAGAAATGAACCTCATTCTTCCGTGGCTGCAGCATGCTCAGTAGGTGGGGATCAAATGGTGGAAGAAACTCACAGGAGGACCCCGAAATCCATTTCCGCCTGGAAGCCCGCTGGGTCCTGGAGGCCCCTGTTGAAGAGAGAGAAGAGCTTTACACCCTTGGCAACCTCACAGAGCTCCCAAAGCCTGGGGCAAACAGATGGGCTTGTTGCTTAATCCTGCAGAAGAGCCCATTCCTGCCCCCAAACAATCCATTTATCGATGCTCCCACTTTTCTTTTGCTCCGTCTCCCTGTGGAACATGTTCCACGTTTGTCACCACACGTGACTAACACTTTTCTCTCCTCTGCAGGAGCATAAAACATGCAGGACTCCATATCCCTCTGCCCAGCATGGGAAAGGATCTAAGGCCTAGGGTGTACATGTAACACTTGGTCAAAAAGCTTAAGAGAACCCAATGAAGTTAACATGATAAACTTCCCCCTCGCCTTGGAAAAGAGCTTTATTACTTACTGGAGGTCCTGGTAGTCCTTTGCCCTGGAATGAACAATCAAAACAGGAAAAGATCACTTAGAAAGTGAACACACAAGGAAGAGCAGCACCTCAGAGAACGCTGCTTTATTTTTTTTCCCTTAAGTTTCCTTAGTACTCCCCTGCCTCCAGTTACTGCAATTTGCAATCAGAGCAGAGCTGGAGTCTTTTAATGAATCCTTTTGCTGCCTCTTATAATTGATATTCCCTTTACATCCCTGTTACCTAAGAGATCTCTCTCCTCTAAATAAAGCCACATATGATGCGACAGCAGGAGGCACACATTTATGAAGACAACATTCTAATTTGTTAATCTACCTTTTATAATTTTTTTGAGTCCTCAACTGACACCCACTAAAAGCCTCATGGCACAAGAAAACGCATTGGGGTATGAAGTTAACTAAGTCTATCCAAGAGGAGACCCCTAGACTCGCTGCAGGACTTGCTAATCTTTTTCTCCTGCTCTGGTCCTGCGCCCAGAGAGCGCTTTTAAACAGGCAAGAAACAAGGTGTGGTGACCACTTCTTTACCCTGCCTCCAGCTCACAACACCAGAAGAACACGAGTATTTGACTTGGTGCAGTGAGCACCAAAATTTGGCTCAGCTTGCTTGAACATTTCATCAACAAACTGACGTATGAATAACTGTTGGAAAAGGCTGCTAGTTTTTCTTAGCCTTGAGATATTATCTTTTCTTTTTAGATGCAACATTAAGAAACAGATTTATCACAAAAGTTACGTTTAAATTTTTTTTAAAATGTGGATATACATTCGTTACTTAATTTGAAAGCAAGGATTTGAGTTTTTTGTTTTGTTTTTACAAAAGACATCAGTTCTGATCATCATCAGCTTAGCATGACTCTTCTATTATTCCATTGATCCAGACAGCTAAGATTAAATGTGTGGCAATAAGTAATGAGGTGTTTAACAAAGCCATATGGATTTCAAAACGAGCACAGAACGACCAGGAATTTTGATGAAGCTGAGTAAGTCAATATATGAACAAGGTTAGCTTTGTTCTTACACAATACAAAAAGACATTATCCAACAAAGTGAGCATTCGACATGCCATTTGACATCCCAAACTGGATTGTTTTACGTCATCTCAGTCTTAGAACAGGCCCTGGGTTACCAGGACAGGTCAAACATACATATTTAACAACCTCAGTCGATATTCTCACTCACATGAGCTTGATACATTTCCTTAGGACAATAGACTTCTGTCTTTTCTCAGTGATGCTTTTCACACAACATTCCAGCTCTTCACACAACTTATGCAGCTCTAAGAGTTACTTACAGCTGGTCCAGGTGGTCCGGCAGGTCCTAATGCACCCTGCAGGAAGCAAACAGGAGAAGACAAATTAGCAAGTCAATCACAGATAAAATAAACTCCACATGGCAGGACACTAGCATCTGGTCTGCTAGATTTCACGAAGTAGATCTGCCAACTAAATTATCTGAACCTGTTTAGAAGCTTTAGATTTGTTCTAGAGTTTTATTAACTTATACACTTTCCCTTCAAGTAAAGACATCTTGATTTGGCAGTTTCTGCCTTTTCATAGTTTCCTTGGCAAATCTCCAATCACCCCTTTCCAATCTGCATTCTCACGCTTAAGCTTGGTGATCTTATGTCTCAGTCTAAAATGAAATAATTCTTAAAGTTATTAACTTCCTGCTTAACTGAAGATAATATGACACATGGGCCTTCTTAATCCTTTGTTATGGTGCATATCTGCCAACTCTGGACAATAGACTGTAAAATTAATTATAGACAGTAATTCTGAAACAGAAAGTGAATTGAAGTATAAAATGATCAAATGGGAGAGTCTTCATTATATGATGTTTTCGATTGCCGAAGTGCCTAGAGAAAGAGGGAACAAGACAACAGGTTATGGAAAGTCTGGCTGTCGACAGTTCTGTTTGGCAGGTGAAGCCACACAGAGGATTGGGATGGCTGCACACTGGTGCTGTAGAAAAACACGTTTCCTCCCTAATCATATGTATGACCATACAGGCTCGGGGTGGTTGTTGATGAGTAATATAATCCCCAGACCTCTTTGCATCAATAATTTGAGACTTAGCTTTTGTATAATTACAATACAGCACTCACTATAAATAAAACATTAGTCAGCAAGAGGATGATGTTATTCTGTGATAAAGGCAGACTTGGTAAGAGAGAAAGTGACAGACTCAAACACAGAAGCCGTGCCATTATTTAGAGACTCTGTTAAGATCAGGCCAGAAAAATCATCTTCTCACTTCACGGGGATACCAAATGAGATTAGAAATGTTTTCCCTTGTTAGACTTAAAGAGAAAGATCCCAAGGACCCAGTGCCTCATTAAGATCCGTCCTGTGAGAAAAGGGCTATAATCCAATAAGGATCAACTCTATTGCAAACGTCAGCTCATTCAGTTTTCTTGCTGCATGTTACTCTGCTTTTCTTCTGGTTGCTTTTATCTTCAGTCCAAAGCCCTTACTGATGCCTACGGGACAAGCTGGGATCTCTTCCCATAAAAGCGAACACTGAATTCCTGGCAGCTACAGATTTACACCTGCCCCCACTGAAACCAGCTGCATGGCCAGAAGGTTTGGGGTAGACTCAAAATGCCCTGATGTTGGCACTTGACACTCAGCAATTTTGATATGTGAGAGTCTAAGATGGAGCACATAGGAGTAAACATCCCTTAAACATCCCTGGGACCGCAGGGATGTCCTTGAGCAAACTGATGTAACTTGGTTAAGTTCAAAGGAAGAACCCTAATCTACACCTCTCTCTTAATAACTTATTGCCTGACGCACAACTCATTCTCCTGATAACAATGTTCTTTCTCTTTTGATTAGAAAACAATCTCAAGGTAATTTTTCACTCTAAAGCAATATAATTTGTGAACATACAACTATGGAGCCCAGGAAATATATGAAATTTTGAATCCATAAATAAATATGAATAATTATGTACTCTTAAAACACAGCACTTTATCAATTATTTAGAAACCTGCTGATTTACTGATGCTTTCAGAATTGCTTATGATGTTAAGAACTGAACTTCAAAACAGTCTTAAGAAACTTTCCAGTGAAAAATATCAGCATCCAGCAGCGAGGTAAGAACCCAGTTCTTCCTAGCTAAAAAAAAAAAAGGCATTTTTTGTTGAAAGACTAACTAGGCCTGACCTGATCAGCCTGTAAGCAGAACTGTGACAAAACTTGGGTCCTTTGAGTAAACAGTAATGTTTACCATAAAAACCAATCTTGTATGCCCACCTTCACAGTACTCTGTCTGGTCTGCTGAGTTGGTGCATATAGAACAAAATAAATATTGTTAGCAGGATATTAAAGCTTGTCTTCTATGGTCACACTGCCAAATGCCTAGGCCCTCCATTTCTGAAAAAGATGTGTATTCAGAAGAGTTAAGCATGAATCCAATCCCACAGCAGTCAGTAAATGCCTGCACTGATTCCTGCAAGACCAAAATTCATTCTTAAATCCGGGCAGAAGAAATAAAGTCAGAATAATGATGCTGCTTTAGAGCATTAAAGCTCTTTTTTTTTTTCCTCCCAGGATTTTTAGACCAATTAAAATAATTTTCAAGAAGGAGCACTGACCTTGAAAAGCTCCCATAAATGAGAACGGGTCCAAAGCTTGCCCCATGCTGACAGACTGAGTTGCAAGACATGGGAAAGCACATCAAACCTGAGCATGTAGTTACAGTAATTCCCCTCAATTACTCTGCAGACTGGGAGTTTGTGGGCTAAAGTGGGCAAATATTACCACCAAACCCCAAACTGAGGCAGAAAACCACCTGCAATCTCCTATGTGTGATCCTGAACTACTCTGTTTTAAAAATGAGGGAACAATTCCCAGATTCCCAGACTGCCTTGCTACAGGCAGTCTGAGAGCCACCAAAATTTCACAGTCTTGGATCTCTGAGGACAAAGATGGGCCTGAGAAAAAGCAAAGGAGAGAGTTTTTAGTGCTGGTGGATGCAGGCTTGGATCTGTGGCTAAAACACTTTCCCAGCAGCCAAGGAAACCGTTCCTTGCACCCTGGAAAGGACAGAGACTGTATCAAAGATGCGTGACTCACTTCCTCAGCTAAAGGAGACAACTCTGAGCCTTGAACTTTGGGACAGAAAAAAACATTACTGGGAAATAGCGAACACATTAGAAAACTCCACTGTGAGCACTACTTGCTTTTATCTCCCCATGTTCTTCTACTGCAGCTCCTGAATTCAAAAAACCAGTGAGTCATTAAAGTTCATTTAAATTAGTCTAATGTGGTACTCACGCGATCTCCTGGAGGTCCATTTAGGCCAGGTGGGCCATCAGTTCCTGTTAAACCCTGTGAAAACGAAAGAAACATGTGAAGACAGAAAAGAAACAGAGTATTAAGAGCTGTAGGAAATTGCAGTCACTGTCACCATCACAGATCTCCTGGATACCCTGCTCTTAGGAGAACCTAACCATGTTCTTTCGCTGTGTTCAGGTTCACAGGAAGGAGCAGAGTCAAAGCAATCTCTGCTGCTCCCGAAGCACTTTAGATATGGATGGGCAACCACAAAGTAGTCCTGCTACTGCAGTTTATTGAGCTGCTGCACCAGAACCTAATTTGCTTTTCCAATAGACACAATGAAAGTTGATGAGATGCTTTGGGAAAACACCTGTGCCTACATAAATATTTAAAGCATAAGATGGCAAAATACTCACATCCACTCCAGGAAGGCCAGGTAATCCAGCTTCACCAGCTGCTCCAGGCTTCCCTGGTGCACCTTTTGGCCCCTAAAACAGATAAAAAGGAGATTATTTTTAACATTAGAACCATAGAAACATGGCATCTGTTGATATAGGCTAGAAGATGGAAGTTTTATTCATGTATTAAAGCATCAAAATGGAACAACAGATCAAGAGGTGGGTGAGGCAGTTTATACATCCTGATTCCTTCTCAAGAGAGAACAAGCTGGTATGGATCAGAAATACTTACTGGTGGACCAGGCAAACCAGGAGGGCCAGGCTCTCCCTAAGTAAAAGAGAAAAGAACCAGTGTTAGTGCCAAACCTCCCCCTGCAGCGGCTGCACACAGCCCTGCTGCTGTGGCAGAGCTCAAGTCTCCCTTCGTGCCTGCTCTCCAATTCACCACACTTAGCACCTCTCCAAGCAGCCCTGCTCAGAGCCCTGCTAACAGTCTTTCCTACATTTACAACAGCAGACCCAGTGAATCATAGAATCATAGATAGCAGACCCAGTGAAACCACATCTAACTCCTGAGCCTCTCAGAGAGAATCACTCAGCTCTGAATGGTGCCCAATATGTGCAATTTACTCCAGAATTACTTGGGGATTTGTTTTCACTTAGGGTGCAAACAAGTGGAAGAGAGAGAAAGCTGATTTACTATTCAGGGTTTCACACATCTTCCTGATGAGAGAGAGATGCAATAATAAGTTCCAGGACTCTAGAACATATCAGGAATTTGTATTGTTCCCAGCAGCTGGAGCCTATCAGCAAGCAAAGAGTGAACAAACTGTCTCCAGAGACTTTCTCCATATGGTTAAACTTTGAAAGCAAAAGCAAATGAATGCTCCCATTCCCCAAGTGATTTCTTTCTAATCCAATCACACAATATGGACTTACAAAGTCTTCCAAGGCCCACCTGCCATTTTGCACGGAATCCTCAGTCATTTTTCCCCCCATTCTAATAGAAAGTCACTTGTAAGAACAGCATTAAAGGTAGCTGTGAAACAAAATTTAAAAAGCCTTTGAATCACTCCTTCCAGCTCAGCAGCTCTTGCTCAGGAGCTCCCATGGACCTCCACCAACAAGATATTTGTGTTTTATTGTTAGTTCTTGAAAGAGGCGATCGTCTGTGTAAGAAAGGAGCTTGGCTGTAAAGCCAAAGACCTTGGCTCCCTTCCCCATCTTATCCTGAGGCCAATCACTTTGCTCCTCCGTGTCCCAGATCTCTGTATGGGGCCCTCTTTGCTGGCTGTAGGATACGGGAATGAAATACTGTGAGCCGAAGGTGAAGGGCACGCTGATACCTTGGAAGAAAAAACCTACATGGAAACAGGATAGTTATTAACTGAGCAAGGCTGGAGGTAACACTATCCCCACTGTGAGCCTGACAACGAGGAGTTATAAGGCAGGAAGCAAACTGGTGGGATTTATAGCAGGTTTCTATATTTACTGGATCAGCAACTGCGCAGTCCGTGGGCAAATCTCTCTCCAGACTGGTCGCCTTGATTTGGGCAGGCACCGATGTACAAACCGCGCGGGGACGGAGCGAAGGCCCCGACCGCAGGGGCGTTGCACAGAGGGGTCTTTGTGCGCCCGCTGGATGCTGCGATTCCTCTGCTCTCCTCTGCCCACAGCTGTTCCATAAATAGTTATCATTATCATAGGTGGGGAAGGCTCCTTGGCAGGAAAATGAAAGGAGCAGTTCATTTGGAAGGGAGGGTTTGGAAAAGGAGCTGGAAAAGGCAAAATGGGTGGTTTACCCTCTTCCCTTCATTTCTCTGCATTTCCAGCCCTCTGCATTTTTTTCTGGCCTGTGATGGCAATGCATACTTACAGCAAGGCCACAGCATTAGCAAAGGCTGCTCAAGCCCATCTTAACCCTCCATCCTGCCACTACGGACCCCCGGGGAACTCAGCATGAGCACGAGAATTTCAGTGAGCTGAATCAAAAGTCTAATCAGTGTTTATATCCCTAATGCCAGATCACTGGGAATTAGAGGCAGCTGCTGTCAGCAAAAGGAAGTGCTCTCCTGAGTGCTACAGGAGAGGGAAGTTCACTTTCTTAGTAAATCTGCATTAAAGTTAAACCAGGAGACAAGGGGCAAGGGGGTGGAAAAGAGTGATTTTTGAGAAGTGACAATGGCTTATTAGCAATTTGGAGAATTACATCCCGAGAAATAATCCACAGGAACTTGTCGTTAATTCTTTTGATCACAACATGCTGTTTCTATTCTTGGGAAGGAGATATTTTGCTTGTTACTGAGTATGTGATGTGAAGTGTATTAAAGCCTGTAATTACAAGAGACGTCAGAAGGACGGAATGATGCAGTTCCCACTGAAAAGCAGGAATCAAAGCAGCAGCTTCTAGGAACTGGGCCGATGGGGTTTATGCAAGGCTTGTTTAGAGGCGTCCTGAATAATTCAGCTGTATCTTATGCACTACTCACTGCTCAAGGCCTAGAGTAGGGCACTGTTGAACACTCTGGCAGCCCTCATTTAACCAAAAAAAGTTAGTGATTCTGCCTACACGACATTCATTTGAAGCCACTTGTGAGGATGGGAGCCCTTAAACAAGAAGGTGGCATCAATGTGCTCAGCACTAAACATAGAAAATTCAGCTCTGATTCCCTTCTCCTGTGCAGTTCCTTAAGGATCCTAGCCTGTCTCAGAGTTAACAAGTCTCAAGCTACGACTGCAAGATTTAGCACCTTAAATCCTCTACTCAGCAGTTTAATTAATTAGGACCAACTTCTTTGTATTAATGAGGTGCTGCTGTTTGGTCCTGCCCTGCAGGAACATTCTGAATCTTTTAGCAGTGGATAAAAGAGCCTGGGCTTATGTGACCAGTGCTGCCCTGTGTGCAAGAGCAATCAGAAGCGATGCAGTTCCAGAGGAAAGTGTAAAATGTCCTGCAGAAAGCAGGAATTAAAAAAAAAAACACCACTATTGCATGGATTTGTTCTTTCCCAATTCCCTGAAAATCGTACAACCTGAAGTCTGAGTCTGTCCCTCCCAAGTCCTTCTTCTTCCTGCTATCTGCAAAAATAGCCACTGTTCCCTGAAGCCTGCTGACCGCACTGATGTCCTGCTGCAGTGAGTTCCCCGTGAGCACTGTGCCCAGCCTGAAAGAGCCACCTCTGCCCTCTCCAGCGTGTCCCCTCTTAGGCCTTTTATTGTGAAAAACAGTGAAGAGAAACTGCTGAGGTACCAGCTCTGAACTTTCCATGTTCCCAAGCCAGAGTGATTTACAGTAAAACGTCTTCTTTAGTCCAAGGAACACTTTAGAAGGAAGAGCTGCAAATCAGTGATGTTTTCCCTTCGCATCAGCCTTGCTTACAGAGCCACTGTGGAAGTGCACTACTGTAGACACAAAAGCTCCTTGTTCACCATTTACCAGGAAACTAATATATGTTTTTTTTTTTTAACCTTCTCATCCAAAAGAAAATTGCCAGCATGGAATGAATAGAATTTTTCAAGACTGCTTAAAGGCCCAAGTCCAAAAAAATTGTTAGATGTGTTAAAAAAATTTAGCAGCTTATAGAGACAAGCACTACTCAGACTGAATAATGAAACCAAACCTGGTCTTTCAGGTTCAATATCTTCTTGCTGAAATTCATCTGATGCTCTTTTTGGCCTGACTACAGAACACAATAGTCTTTATCCAACAGATGCACTGAAGGAAAAGGTTTGACTCCTGCAGAAACATCAATTCAGAATTACAGGACAAACTTGCTTCCTTCACTAAGTTCTGTGGTAAGAAATCTTCTGGTCGCTGTTTGGTTGCTGAAATATTTCATTTGCCTCTGGCAGCCACTAAAGATACTGTCACATCCAGAAACACGTGGACTGCCCAGTCTCTCGTGCCTATGGAAATCAGGGATAGCCACACTAAGCTCGCTGAAATAAAACCAGGGTAAGTAGAAGCAGAATATAGGACTGCATAAGTTCAGTTTCTCAGGGCTCTTCAGAAACCTGGGTGCTCTGAAGTGTCAAATAAACCTCTCAGGGCTACAGAACACACTGCAGTGCCAACCTGCGTTCACACGCAGACTCAACCTTCCACATTTCATTCCTCCTCTTCTCTAGACACCAAAAAAGAAACGTGCAGCTTTGCAGGCAGGGTCCCAAATCCCCTTGCACAAACTAGTTTGTCTTGAAAGAGGGGGCCGATCCCGCAACGTGCTCCGCAGCACCTCTGGCAGAAGCAGCTTCTTGCTCTCCCTCAGCTCCTGCACGCGGCGGGTCCTCCACGTCCCCCCAGCTCCCAGGGCTGCCCCGAGGGCTGCAGAACCAGGAGGGCTCCCTGCAAGGCTGAGTCTGCTCCGCTCCACCCCCCCCCCGCCCACGCCTGCCCTCTGCCACTCACGTCTATGCCGTCCTTGCCAGATGGTCCAGGGGGTCCTCGGGGTCCGGGCGGGCCTTGGGGTCCTACTCTCTAAAGGGTTGGGAAGAGAGACAGAAGAGTTTATTTTTGCATCAGAAGGGATACA
>NW_010580227.1:4779-62113 GCF_000705375.1 Tinamus guttatus
CACGAGCTAAGTTCTATGTAGTCTGCAAGAAATCAAACAAGCTGAATAAGAAAAAAGATTATGAATCATTTATTCACCTAACTCCCTTCAACTGACATGACATTTGGAATGTGTTCCAATACAGGCAAAAAACCTACACTGATAGCCCTCAAGAAGGCAGTGCAGGCTCAAGCTCATTCTAGTAATCTTTTCTCCTCCTTTTACCAATGTTAATTCCATACACTGAAAACCATCCTGATGCTTCAGAGCAGCTCCTATGCCTGATTCAGCCTATTAAGGTGGTCAAAAATAACCTTCTCCAGAATGATTTTCTATATGAGAAAACTAAACTGCAATAAATTCATGAAGCAGACAAATCCTTAGATATTGAAGAGTCCAGAGTGATTGGAATGCATTTCATTTTAGAATAACATAGCAGACATATTTACAGGCCTGTATGTTAGAGAAACTGAATTTCAAGTAGGACTTTTGCATAGTTTTGGATTATTATCCATTATCAACTGAAAAACTTAAAAGTATTAAGACTGATTCAGGGCCATAAAGCATGCAAAAAAATAATAAACTTATATAGAATATGTGTCATAAGCAGCCTTGAAAACCTCTACTGCTTAATGATCTCATTATCTATATTTTAAATTGTCTTTAATGCCCAGAAAAAATCTTATGTACGCACGGGACTGAGCTCACATGAAGGGGGTTCCTGCTTTATATAAAACCAGGAACATGCTGAAGCACATCCAGGCCCTGGAGGCAGTATCTATACCTGACACACACTGCATCGACTTCACAGGTTATTAAAGGCTACATTTTGTGGGCACCATAAAATTTATGACAAACATATCAGACTCTGGAGCTGAAGGATTGGGTTACAGTTTGGAGCAATCATTTATGTAGCACTTTCCTCCGTCTTCTCTTCCTCCCTGTCACAACAACAGATAAAGCATTGCAAAGACATTTTAGGCCAAATATATGCAAATTTCTTACTGCATATCACAGAGAAAACCATGAAGTCTCAGTGGAGGACCCTGTGCTTAACAGTCATTCTTTGCTGCCTTTTTCCTTCTGTATAAGAGTGCTGTATTTGCTCTGAAATCTTTATGTCCAAGGATAGTAACTGGCACTCTATTCCCTTGATATATTGATCTTAGGACCAAAGCATGCTGTAAAATGAGATGATCATAATGGGATTTAAAGTTATTACAGGCAAAGCTGTGGTAACATATAGTAAGTTCCTGGCAGTTTCATTTACCAGTGAAAAATCACACAGCTATAGTAGATACACTGTTTAAAAAAAATGGAAAAGCTCTTCAAGGCCTGGCACCTATATTTTGCAGTTAGCTTTACAAAATTATTTTAAGTGAACTTTTATGGAAGGGGGGAAGAAATAACAGGATATTCTATTAATGGAACAGGAGCTTCACCACAGGCATAGTGAATTAAAAAAATATAATAAATGTCACTAAAAATAAAAGGACCTTACTCTCCTTTATACTATTGCTATTTTAGATGACACTGGCAATATAAGACAACCTCCTCCCCCTGCTCAGAAATAAAATGAGTATAAATAAAGCCCCCTTTAAACTACTACCATTGTAAGATGAGCTTAGTATAAATGAAAACTAGACCCAAATAATATTTTAGTGATTTAGGGGAATTTTTTCTTCTCCTCCTTCCAAAGAAGCAGAGTCTATCAAAATGCAACAGAGCATTAAACTATGCATCAGCAACACACAGCGACAGCTATCAGGCCAGTGTAGCAGACAGGCTACGTAAGAGCGGGGAGGTTTCGGTCCCGGCCTCGTGGCGCCGTGGCCAGGTGAAAGACGGCAGCAGGGCCACAGCCGAGCAGCGTCGCAGCCCCACGTCCTCACAGAGACACATGCAATTCGATTCTCCTGCTTCCCTCACCAAAGCCCCTTTCTCACCAGGCTTCTGATTCTGCTCCACATCTAAGCTCACTGAAATGATGGTGCTAAACCATGCTGTACGCAGCTCTTGGTAATGCATGTTGTCATATTTTTCCACTTCTTTAGCTTGACGGTTGGTAAGTGCTTTATTCAGACACTTACAAATTAAATATTATACCTTCTCTTCCAATAGTTTACAAAGGGCCCTTCTCCAACAGCTCAATATTGGGAAGCCACCAAACACAATGATAACTTGTCAGCACTTGTGCAGACAGTCACTGGAAGGACCCTTCATCTGAAGTGATGGAATAAACTTGGATCCATCCAGCCCTTTCATTCGCCCCATACTTATTTTCAAACCTTGGAAGACCTTCAAAGTCTGAGAGAGCATCTATGCCCCAAAAATGCAACACAGGGAGGTCTCCAGAAGAAAGGGAAAGAAGCCCACAGAGCACAACCACAATGCCATCTGGACCCGTCAAGAAATGTCTAGGTGCATCACAGGCCCATTCTTCTTTCCGGGCTGTGCAAGTGCTCGTATGTTCTAGCTATGAGTAGTCTTGTCTTAAACTTTAATTCTGAAATTTCTCAGGATTGCAGTCACAAAAAAGATTCACAACTCTCATATGCATCCCAAGAGCTACCTGAATAGACCTGTCTGTGAATTTTGAGGGTTATGGTCTGGGTCAGCAGACAACGACCTGCATCGCGACAAAAACTCAACAGCGGCCTCGCCAGCAGGCTTAGCAGAGTGGTCAAGATGACAGAGAGAAATTTTTCCTCTCATGCAAAGAGATAGAAACTGTATATCAAAGTTGACACACACAGGCAAGATCCAGTCCTTCAGCTTGAGTTGCTTGAGGAATGCCTATTTTCTGGCTAAATGGAGTTTAGTTCCCATTATTATCAATACATTTTTCACTGGCACATAGCACCTAAATCCAAGTCTAGGGAAATCAGCCAGAGGCTTACAGGTCTATGGTCAATGACACAGCTCAGAAAAGAGTTAACAATATAAAGACAGACATAGAAAACAAAACTCTGATGGTACTTTTAACTAAATATTACAGGCACAACAAAGAATAATATCTCTGTTCTCCATTAATTTTTATTACAGGCACAACAAAGAATAATATCTCTGTTCTCCATTCATTTTTAACCAGATATTTCAGAGCAAATTCAAGAATACCCCGCCTTGTCATTCTAAATGAACTTTCCCTCACTTTTGAAGCTACCAAAAAGAGAGGTATGACGACAGCCCAAAGCCACATTCTTTACTATTATATATATATATATATATAATCTTTTCAGCTGTGTATGTGATATTTTAGAATGTATCAATAAAAATTGAAGCACAGTGAAAACATTATTTTTTCACGTTTAATAGTTGAGCCAGTTGTTTATTAATTATTACTAGTGCCTCGCTCCTGGATAGGTAATTTCACCCTCCCAAGTATGGATTCTGCTCCATATTATAAAGCTGAGATCTGAGGTATACAACCTATTTGTTCACATGATATCAACCTTCTGCCTTCTTGCACCATGAGTGACTGGGTGTTTCTCTTCACAGGTTTCTAAGTGACATTCCCTCTTTCACCTCAGAAATATGCATGTGCTTCTAGGAACATTACTTATTCCTATCTAATACATCATAAACTATAATTCCCAGGCATACTTCAGGGTCATTATTGCATTATTATTCCAGCTTTCTGCTGATTCAATATCTGTTTGGGATATTGTTCTCACAGTTTAGTACCCTCAGTAATTCTTTATTTGTCTTTGGCAAGACTACTTGGCAAATAGGCCTTTCCGCGTATCTTTCTCGACTTTCATTTGTTCTATGTCTTGATTTTTAAAAAGAGTTCAGCATCTCAGCTGTTTTCATCTGGAATAATCCACCACACTTCTCATTTGCATGTAAAGTGCAGTCAATGCAAATTGATCAAAACCAAATTAACAGCAATTGGTTCCAATATTTTCCCTGTTTACACATTAACTTGCTACCTTTAACATATAGATGTATTGAATTCAGCTTAGCAACCAGAGCATGAATGCTGTGGCCTTTAAAGAGAAACTTATCTGTAATTAAAATCATGCACAAGTTTTAGTGGGAATCTGTTTACTACCTAGAAAGAAAACTGATTTTAAAAATGAACAGAATTCAGCCTAGTAGTTCATGCATTTAATCCTGAATTAAATCCGCTAAAATTATGGGAAGTTAGCTTTATTGAGCTTCAGATCATATAAAGGCTATGGGTTCTGGGTAGGTTTGCGGGGAAAAAAAATCAAAAGATCGCCTCCTTTCCCCACAACACTACTTATTTATTTATTTATTTATTTAATGCCACAGCAAATTCATTAAAAGGTAACACAGTTATAATGATTATGTGCACTTTTTGGAAAAAAAAAACAGTAAATATGCACTGAAACTACAGGGATGTAGTATAGATCATTTGGCACAGTGTTCAGATGACAAGTAATAAGGGCTTTAGAATAAAAACCAAAGCACATATACAGGGCTTGCTATAAGGAAATGATTTATACTATAGTGTATATTGAATTGCTTATTGTAATTTAGAATGGTAATTGCTATGGCCTCAATATACTGTTTAATTGCTAGAGTACACTGATAAATACTATGCAAGACACTGCAGTAACCGCTGCGGTTATATAATAGCATTTGCATAATCTGCACCGTAGTTTATTCTTACAGTAGATAATGCGGTATACACAGGAATCAAATTGTTTCTCAGCATATTGATTGCAATTAAGAACACAAATACAAAAACAAAGATAAGGCTTTTTTTCAAGGGATATATCACAGGACGGTCACAAAATTCAAGTTTAAGACATTACTGTGTACTGTTTCTAGGAAAATAATTATTGAAACAGAGATGCTGAGATTTTGTAACACAACTGTAGGACAGAGATGCAAATCTTAATTTTTTTTGCATTAAGTTTGCATTTTCTGGGCCAGATTTTTCTCACAAACACTGTCCGTTTGCAATTAAATCAACCTAATTGCCCTGAATGCAACAGAGAGCAGGGTTTGAACTCCAGCTATGAATTCATTGCCACAGTTGACCAACACTTGCCCTTCCCAACATTGCCTGAGGCTTCACAGTCTGCTCTAGATGGGAACTGGCCATTGTCAGTGGGACAGAGCATAGGGTTAATCCAGGCATCTTCTCCCGAAGGAGGCCAGTAGTGCCGTGCTCTACAGTGATGGTCTATAGGATGATAAAATGGTACTTATGGAGTTCCAAATACACATAATCCAGCATGAGATGGTGTCTGCCATGCTACCTAGCATACTGCCTATACTACAAGCAGAGTCAAGCTTGGCTGCTTCCCCTTCTCTTCTCACTCCTATTGAATGTTAATAAATGAGGAGAAGGAAAAAAAAAAAAAAGCTAGATAAAAATAGATGAAAACCATTAGGAAATGGTTTTCCATAGGTCCATAGGTCTTTTTTCAGCGGATCCACAGGGATCCAGCAATAATCCCTCTGGGAAACCAAGCCTCTTTCAGCTGCCCTTGGCCACAGGTTCCACTGGTTAAATTTGGGGACCAAGAACTGTTTGCATCTGTGCATGCATGACCAGGCCAGATGGAAGCAGCATACTATGGCACAAAGAAGCCTTCATTGGAAATTTTGCCATGGTAAAGATCAGCTCAAGAATTTTAGCAGAGCTATCCCCATTGCACTTTGCTGCTAAGGAAGCTCACAAGGAGATAAACTCATTTCCAAGAGTTAGGCCCAAATCGCAGTGGGCTGTAGATATCAAGGCCAAGCTTTTAAATTGCTTTTGGAATGAAACTAGCATGAGGAGCAATATAAAGGCTGCAGGATATCATCCTGTTAGGAAAAGCATCATTAAGAATCCAAGATGCCATTTTCTGTATTTCTAATTTCTTGGCCTAGAAGACACAGTGGAAAACTGAGAAAGGGCTTGTGGTTGGCCTGACTCATAAATATTTTGATGGATTTATTTGTATTTTCTTCAGTGAAAGTAAGCAATGTGGTTTATTTTGATTTGGGGTGTGTTGCTGTTTAATCTGACAAATTCACAGAAACCAAGTTAAACTGTGACATTATCATATCATAGGTGGTAGAAAATTAGCTGAAATTTTGTCCACAAATTTATCAATCCATTATTCTTTCACTAAAAAAAAAAAAGAGAGAAAAAAAATCAAACCATGTGGGTGACTAATCGGACAACTTGTATAATGAATAGTCAAGGTGGGGAAAATATGGGCAAAACCATTTGCAAATATTTGTGAACAACTACCACCAACTGGTTTGTTTAATTAAAAAACCTGAGTTGGCAATATAGGGTAAAAATAATTAGCTCAACTCTACTGCTAAGACAAGGGAGTACAAAAAGCCGCTAGGACAGCTTGCTGTGAGGGAAACTCCTGCTTCACCCCGTAGACTTCTGTGGTTTCAAGAAACAACTGATGGCAGGGGACATTGATGTACGATAAATGTAGCATGCAATCACTCTGATTGTTTGTGATCATGACATTTTACAAACACTGCTTCTCTGTCATTTTTTAAAGTATTGTTTTAGAGGGTTGTGACAGAGGGAAAAGGAATAAAAAAAAAAGAACAAAACAAGGAGAAATGTCACCCGGTCTCCCTAGACAAGCCAGATTGAAAAATTG
The DNA here is from genome assembly GCF_000705375.1 of Tinamus guttatus. The sequence goes on from NW_010580227.1 coordinate 11,355, forward strand.
AAGAGAAACCCCCTTGGATGAGATAGATCGTAGCGTGGATTCTGTACCAGCAAAATCGGAATTAGATTTTGAGATTATTGAAGTAATCAAAACCACAGATTCTTTTCACAGGAGTTTACAGTATACTATCTATACGCTATATTGAGTGTGGCAATGCTGGCTTGCAGTTAGAGCAAAGAGCTTTCTGGATTTTTTTTATCTGACGCTGCTACTGATATATTGCGTGACCTTGAGGTTCAGACCCCACTTGTGAGACGGGGATAATAATCTTAATCTATTTTGCAGCTAGTTAAATGAAACCTCTGAGAGCTCTCTTTAAAAGCCTGTAGCCAATAATTAATGCTGTTTACACTTCATTTTTTCTTATTATTTTGTAGTTGGAATTAACTAAGCTTTAAACTTAAACAAGAAAAAAAGACTCCTGACTACTCACCACAACTTCACCCTGAAGAAATACTGTGTTTAAGGATCAGTGAATGGATAAGAGACTGTTCAATCTCCCGTTTAATCTTTCAGCCACAAAAGCAAGGCCAAGCCTTGGATTTCTCCCACTCAGCATCAACAGATGTTCAGGCAGTTCCTAAGTGTTCCTCTTTCTTCATACCTAACAACAGCTTGACTCTTTCAACCTCTTCCCTTTTTCTTGTCCACTTTACGCTAAGTCCAGCTGTTTGAAGTTACTTGGCCTTTCCCTCTCCTTCCACTCATATTATATCCAACTGCAACTTTGTTGTTGTTATTGTTGTTTTAAACGACTTATTTATCTTCCTCTGCCAAATTACCTAGAGCACTATTACAATATCTGCCTTTGGTTTTCCTCATCCGACAGCCAAAGCATCTCTTGTTAAGTATCAACTTCTCCAAAAACATGCTTTTCCCTCAATGCTAATATTATGCCAATGAGATGTACATGGAAAAATACAAAGAGGAACATAGTTCCACTCTATTTGCCATCAATTTTTCCATCAAATCTTCCTCCAAAAGGGAGCTCTACTATAATGCCTATCAAACCCTGCCCAGTACAGAGACAGGCAGCAAACCTAAACTACACTCTTTTCAGTGGAAATTTTCTTTTTTTTTTTCTGCTTCTCCCCTAAATAAAGTAATAAAAAAGACCACACTTAATATCTAGATATCTTAATATCTAATATCTTCAGTGCTCTGAAGAAAATAAAAGACTGGGCATACAAAAATAGTAGAGTGTAAACTTCATTCACGTAACATCAAAGAAGAAAGAGATCCCTTACCTTCCTGTACATCTACACAACTATAGCACTATGTGTCTGCAGGAAACATTCACAATAATACAACAAGGTTTCACAAAAAGTGAGCCAGGAATAAGTAATGCAGAAAATTTTCACCAATATAACAAAAATTCCCTTTTTCTTCAAAAGGCCCTAGCACAGATGCTGTTATACTGCCAAGGAAGTACAAGATTATTCTGCCCTGGGGCCTGCCATGAACTTTATCAGCAAAAACACACATGAAGCAGCAAAGATCTCATAGAGTAGATTTGTCCTAAGAAAGAGTGACAGAGATTATCTCTGCAAAAAGCTGGGCAAGGTGGTTCCCATTGCCATAATGGAGGGCCAAAACTGCAGACCAGCTCTCAGTCAGTGACTCATTCTCATGTTACAACATAGAACAAGGGACATTTTCAAAACCTTTAAAAATTGTCATTTCCAAGTGGCAGTAGATTCTTCTTGTGTTACTGAAATACAGACCACATCAGGACAGAAGTCAAAAAAACCCCAAGTCTCTTCAGCTGAAACTTCAGTATATTTTTATTTTTTAAACATTTTTTTTATCACTGTGTACCATTGTGTTGTGTAAATGAGCTTATACGGTTTTTAAATGCCTAGAGAGTTCTTTGTTTCATTGGGAGGAACGAAATTTTGTAAAAACTATTTCTAGAGCTTGTTTGTGGGAAATCTATTTTATTGGTCTTTGAATAGAGTTATTCAAGTAATATACTCAGGCAGCAATCGACAATAGCTCATAGTGACCTTGAATTCACTGTGCAGAAATAAATGTAATGTCAAGCCTTATTCTTTTGCATGTAATCACCATGATAATTTCACATAGTTAAAGGGGAGAAGTAAGCAGAATGTAAAGTTAAGCTACATCTCTTTGGTTCCTTGGCCAGTATCCAAAGGTGAACAGCGCCGGGAAGATAATATGAGAAGACACAGACTATTTCGAACTTCAAAACAACCATCACTAGCTCCAATACAAGATCCGAGCAACAACCAAAGCTGGGTCCACTTTCATGTTCACCACTTCTGGTAAAGGCAAAGAGTTAGCTCCTGCGCCCATGCACTCTGATGGGAATCTGAAGGCAAGTCCTTGCCTGCTTGGAGCTGTGCCCAGTACTGCTGGGGAAAGCAGAACTTGGCTCCCCATGGCCTGCTGCTTTTCACTTCCCAATTGCTGGTACAACTCCATGCTGCCTTCTGAAGAACTAGAATAAATACTCCAAAAACTCTTATGTTTTGTCTCTCAGCCAAGCATACCATTGTATAACCATGGTTTTAGTCATGTTGTGGAGAACACTGATATAAAAGTGTTTTTGTATTTTCCAGAACACTTAATTCAGAAAGCTACTTGTAAATTCACTGTGGAAGATCTCATCCCACTGGATAGTAGATACACCACGTGACTTACCTGACTTTTTACGCAGCATCAATAGTAAGCAGTGAATAAATAGTATCTAAATATGTAATTGAAGCCTAGAGATAGTGGATGACCTAACATCTTGTGCTTTGACTACATGAAGATGTTTGCATCTTCGTTGCATAGTTCATTGAATAAAACCATTCACAATCCATACTTTTTAGTCCTGCAAACACAAAGTATATAATGTGTGCAGTTTTCCCAAGGTCATACACCAAGTCTGTAACAGTATGAGGAATTAAACCCATGTTGTCTCCATTCAACAGGTTCCATAACAACTGAACTAGCCTCCCTCAGGAAAACGAATATACAACAGCAGCCCTTATTTCCAGATAATACAGGGTGTCACTCTCAGATACACGAGAATATTTACACTCGAGGGGAAAAAAAAAAAGTTCTTTTATTTTAACCTTTATTTTGATCTTGAAGCTTCAATCCAACATTCTCAGTCTCCAAAATGAAAACAGTAAATTGACATGTCACAGAGCTTATAAAATGAGGAGTGTTATCAAACTCAGGCTGTGCAACTAGACCTCGTTCAGTACACAGGTACAATTCATATTGTTCTCACCTATTACCAAAGCTTGAATACGTAAAATATGAACCATTCCACAATCTGCATGCTCATTTATATCACCTTTATGTGAAACTTAGGGAATAAAAAATGTTCCATTTCCCCTTCAAGTGCAGTACTCTGGGTTACACAATCCTGCTAGCTATCTTAGCTAGACTAGGCTATGTGGCACTTTTACAAAGGAAAAGGTGGACACTTATATCCTTCATATATTTGACTTTAAAAGGAAGGCTAAAACTTCCAGGCAGAAATGTGATTACATTTTCTTAAGTTTATGACAGTTCTTGGTCCCAGATTTCATGTGAATTTAAACTGGTTCTGAGTCATCATTTGTGAGTTTTCTAGTTGGTATAGGAGAGGTTGTGGTTCCAAATAAAACCAACATAGTGTAGACGCATTTTGCAGGGTTTCAGGACAAATTAGGATAACAAGAGGAGGCACTGACTGAGTTTTGCCCCAGATTTCCCAAACTCCAGATTGAAAGCAAAACTTGACTCTTAGACAAAAGATAGCTGTTGTCCGGCATGAAATTCCTGTAGAGCAAAGCTATTTAGACTTAGTTTTTAAAATGTCATTGGAAAACTCTCTTTTTAATTGGTTATGGCCCTTTCTGTGCAACTGCTGCTGAAAGAATCAGTTCTTATACCTGCCTTGAGCTCACCTCTAATTCTCCTACTTCTCCTCAAATCCCTTCTTCTTTATGGTTTCCCAAATTGCTTCCTTATTCTCATCCTCCTTGATGGAACGGTTGCTTTCCCCATCCCTTAGTGCTCTTGGGGCACCCCCTTTCCTAGCTGCTCACAGCTCTGACACTCACTCTGCGGCAGGCTCTCCTTCCTCACAGGTGCCCCTTCTCCCTTACCAGCAGATCTTCTACCCAGTTCTGCATTTCTCCTTTCCTCCTCTCCTTTATTCCTTGTTCCTGCTCCTCAGCTCATCTTCTTTCTTTTCACTTGTGACAATTTAATTACTGGCAATTTCTAGTTCTGCATCTCTGCCCTATTTTTACCCTCAAGATCCTTCCTAATCCTAGTTTCTCTGCCTGCAGAATGATCATATTGTTCCATCCTTCACAGACAGGACTGACACACCTCTCTCTCTCTGCAGCAGCCATTTAAATGCAAGACTTTTGTTACCACGTCTCTCTTCAGGACTTTTGGAAGCCCTTCAGACTGAAAGCCCCAAGTCAGTCAGTCTTTCCTCATGGACCATGTCTTCTCCCAGCTGTATTTTTCTCTGAAATCTTGGTCTATTTCTTGAAATAAAACCCAAACTGGATACCTATAGTCCCACTGACCTTTTATCAGCACAAGCTATGAACTTGGCTTTCAAGTATTTTCTTCTTTCATTCAAGATCTTCCTTTAACTACTCTCTCCTAAAGCCTTTCCACCTTATCAATAAATCAAAGCCTAATTCTACCAGATCAGATCTTCTGCTTGTCTTCCAATATCATTCTGGTTTAAGCTACATATTTTACCTAGAAAAGCAGAAATTGCTCCAGTCTCTAACAAGCAGCACACTGAATACAACACATTATTGCTTTACCCAAATAATCTGATGTCTTCTTTGGTATTCTGACAAACGTCAACCTAAAACTTTAAAGCAACATGAACTAGAATCTTTGGTGGATATTACTAGATGCTAAAGCAAAGCCCTGACTCTTTTATTTTAAGAATATTTTTTTGTAAACGTTCCACTCCATTTATTCAAGAGGGAAATTGAATTGTTTCCATAGAATTTTAAGACTAGGTCCTGACACATGCATTTAAGTAAAGCTTTAGGCAAAACTTGTCATTACTCTTAAAATCTGTAGTAAGGCTCTTCTTGCTAAGGAAAGTTTCACATAGATATAATGCCCGCATCTTTCCACAGATGAACAAGACTCTAGAAAGCACACTCTTACTGAGAACAAAAATGTCCAGAACCGTATTTGCAGAAGAATCACTAATCCTCTAACAACGAAAAAAACCACTAAATTAAATTTTGCGCTTTAAATGATATTGACATTTCTGTAAGTGAGATCAATTTTTAAAGTTGGCACTAAAATGGCTCCCACTAGTTTCCCTGATTTATTGGCAACAGCTTTACGTATTCCCGCTTACAACAGTGAAAACAGCAATTTAATTTGATCCCCAAATCCCCCAACTTCAGTAATTTTTGTAGTATTGAGATAGTAATTTATTCTGAATAGTGATCTGTCCAACACTTGATGCAATGAGGAGTGAGAATGTGCTGGGAAGCCTCTCTGAACCATTTCAAGCAGCCTTTTAAGAAGCTATCCAGCAAGGAAGATTAAACATTAGCTGATTACCGACAAGTAATTAACAATGTCAACGAAACACAGAAACTGAATTAATAATAATTATATCATCAACACGCTGATCATCTTGTAGAGAATCCCAGGGAAGAGGAGAGGTTAATTACTCACTGCTAGCAGAACAGCAGGAAGCCGACCGCAACCATGCCTCTGCATGGTGTTAACTGCCAGGCAGATAATTAATTAACATCATAATTGTAATGCAGGCAGCATGAAAATATTGAAATATTACTTCATTTCCATTCTATTACCTATCCAGCACATTCTGTAACTTAGAGCTTGGAACTGCAAAGCTTGGTTGGGACCAGACTCCTGGGTCATGCGGCGTTGACTTGTCTTCTATCAGAGCGCTACACCAAATGTCAGACTGAGCGGTTTCAGCAAAGGACAAAGAGCCAGGAGGAATCCAGGGCTACTCAGCTTCCTTCTGATTTCATATGAGAAGTATATCAGCATTCAACAATAAGATATTATCTTGCTGTGTGCTTTCTGATACAAACAGACATTAAATGCCTCTCCATCTTGTACCTTGAAAGCATTGATATCTTATTTATATCTCTTAAAATATACTTCCTTAAAGTTAGCTTTGTACTTTCTCCTTCAGCTTTATTGCTATGTGTGCTGAACACAAGCTCTACCCATGCTAAAACTGATAAAAATGGGTATCTTGTGTTTGTTCTAGGTTTAGTACTTGGGGCTACATTTTCAGATCCTTCTCTTTATATTCAGGACTTCCCATCACATAACGAGTGAAATACCTCAGTTATTGACTGTGTGTGGAATGTGCTCATTCACTAGTGCATTTCTTCGCAACGCAGGACATATATCTTCACTCTTTTTTTTTTTTATGTAAAATGTAGGGGTTGTATGTGGAGCTGAACAAGCATGAGTGAAATAGCTGAGGTCTGTAAGGCAAGCTACATTAAAGCCAGCAGAGAGCACTCCCCAGGAAGAAGGACATCCTAAGTGCAGTGAGTTGATCTTTAAAGATACTACTGCATATTGTGTGGAACATCTCAGTTAGATCAAAAGTTACATCAAAAGACACTGGTTACTGCATTAAAGGTTTTGTTAATAGCAATGAAGAAAGGGTGGTCTGAAATGCAGCCACTAGATAATTAAAATTAGAATGCTATAGATGGCTACTAGATTGCTCATTTTATATAACGAATTGAAAGCCTAATAGGAAAACTCATAATACCAGCCCTCTTAACATTAACAATTACCATGATTAACAATGATACTCACAACTCATTTTTCATTAAAGACTATGGGCAGAGATAAGCTTGTTTATATAGACTAGCTTTTGAACCGATGAGCCATTTATCACTTAGAAAGCCATGAAAGGACAGAACAGCACCCAGCAATTAAAACTTGCAAAGTGACCTTGTGACAGTGAAAGACCCACCCCCCTCTGAAGCAACACTAAGCAATTGTTTTTAAATCAGTTAGAAGTGGAAAGATAATTTGTTGTTTTTTAAATCATCTGTATATCCTGGCCTCAAGTGGCTGGAGTGTATTGCTCCGTGCAGAAGGGCTCTCATACAAATGCACGTTTCCAGTGTATGCCACAGATTGGACACGAGAAGTTTTAAGAGATACTGGATCAAAAGATCGATGTGGAAAGGATCAATAATGCTTTATATTAAAACAGCAAATAAGGGAACAAGGTTTTGCATAGGTGTTTTCATAGACAAAGAGTGAAGCATTTGTTCTACATGGGCCTTAGCTTAGTATTCCAATTAATCCTCATTTTGTTGTTACTTTGGGTATCCTGCCTCATTGCTGTAGTCACCTGTTGCCTCTCCCCACAGACTAAGCTGATGAGAAGGAAAAATTCTCCACAAAACAGCACAACTGGCTCCTAATCCCATACTACTGATATTAGTAGCACTTTTAGAATATGAAAATGCCATTCATAAAGAAATCAAAAGTATTACAGTTCAGGTATGTGCAACAGTGCAGCAGGGATAATTTGAGGTTTTTAAGATGGAGTCAAAATAATACATGTATTAAAAGATCAGGAAAATAGCACTGAATTAAAAAGAACTAATCTCTCTAAAGATGGAACAAATTAGTCAGTCAGGCATGGCTAAACTGCTCAATTGTGCTATCTGATACTTGCCAGGTATTGCCTAAAAATTAGTCGTTTCAGTCATGTGATGCTACATCTGCTCAAAAGGAGAGGAATATAATTTTAAAAGAGACTAATGAATAGCACAAAATGAATGCAAGATATCTTTGCTGGCATTGAGGAGGAAAATAAACATTTAAGACCAGAATGCTTTCAGTCTAGTTCTACCATTACAGCCTTAAGGAAACAAAAGGAAAAAAAATAGAAGCAACTTGGCAAAACGACTGGTTTGAAAGATATTATATTTATGTGTGCTGTCTGACTTTAATTCACATTCAGGAGCTACCCTGGATTTTTATTAATCAAATTAATTTACTATTCAATTAAAAAGCAAAAATGAATGTGAAAGCTCTATTATACCAGCTACAAGCTAGAAGCAGACACACACTCGCTTCTCTTTTCTCAATTTAAAAAACAATGAACTATCTGCCCGCAGGTAACACATCTCAAGAAATGTATTTACTCTTGAAAGAAATTAGATGCTAGAAGTTTGTTTAGTAGAAGAATGAGAGAGAATCAGAGTGCAGCCTTCAAGAATGAAGATAATAGGATGTGCCTTCTTCGTACTTCTTCATTCTCCTGGTATTAATTGATTGAGGGTGATGTGCAGTGAACACAGGCTAACTAAACATAATTAATGTATCCTATGATTATTTCCCCTTGACTCCTCCCATCATTATGCACTTTTCACCTGCTGATAATAATGCCTACAACTGATTTACAAGGCATGAATCCTTCCGTCCCTTTTGCTAATCTCTTTCAAATTCTGGGCAAATCAGTACAGGAGAGCAGGACGGTTCAAAGCTCCAACAGGGTTATTACTGGGCAGTAGGATGGTAAGTGTGTTGCCTGTGACGTGTTTGTGGAGGCCAAGCTACACAGAAGGCAGTAGCAGACCTCACAAGTCACATTGCTCCACTCGGACATCACAGAGTTTTCCTCCTGTGATTTGCTCCCAGCTGCTGTTGTCATTTTGGTAAAGACAGTCTCCAATGAACAACCTTCCAGTAAAACAGTGCAACTACATATTATGCTGATGGGAGAGACACATCCATCACACCCTCATTCCCACCACTTCTGAGTAGACATCATACTACTTGAACCCTGGGAAGATCCCAGATGATTGCAATGTACGTGATACAAGCCTGCACATTGTTTTTCACAAAGATTATAACGACTAATCTATTAAAGGATTTACTGTCCTTTCTTGTCAACTGACCAGTGTTGCATACTTAAGAACCTAACACCTAACCTGAAGGCACAGCACTTTTGTAGATGTGGAACTTCAGACAAAACCAGGCATTTCTGTTCTTCATGCTGGCTGTCCTCCTGTCAAGCATCCCCCTTTTTTACTAACAGAAGAGGGAATCGTTCACATTGTGGGGCCTGAAGCAGAAAATGAGTCAATAATAACACTGGCCGTCCTACAGTGTGGCTGCTGGTCCAGTCAAAACCATGGCCTCTAGGTCAAGGCTATGGCTTGTAACCTTTTGCATGCCTGGAGCTGGCAGTACTTACTTGCAGGGTAGGTGAGAGGAAAAGGACTTTCCTCCTTTTATGAGGAAAGACTAAGCGAGCTGGGCCTGTTTAGTCTGAAGAAAAGAAGGATGCGAGGAGATCTAATCAAAATGTATAAATACCTGAGGAGAGAATGTAAAGAGGATGGGGCCAAACTCTTCTCGGTGGTGGCCAATGACAGGACGAGGGGTAATGGGTACAAGTTGAAACACAGGAAGTTCCTTCTCCATATGAGGAAGAACTTCTTTCCTGTGAGGGTGACAGAGCCCTGGAACAGGCTGCCCAGAGAGGTTGTGGAGTCTCCTTCTCTGGAGATCTTCCAAACCCACCTGGATGCCACCCTGTGCCACGTGCTCTAGGTGTCCCTGCTGGAGCAGGGGGGTTGGACTAGATGATCTCTACAGGTCCCTTCCAACCTCAACCATTCTGTGATTCTGTGTCAGGCCTTCAGTTATGCCATTTGCTTTTGCAGTTAAAATGTCAGATAGAAAATACAACAGGATTCCCTCCCTTCAGAAATCTTGAAGAAGTTACCAGAAAACTGCTATCACCAAATGCAAAGACATCCAAAGAGGAGACAAGATGGATGAATGTCTCAGATCCAAAAAATGGCATGAAGTTTAGCATGCTCAAAGACCAGTAGAGTAGATTCTAGTGGATTAGCACGTAGAGTCTAGACACAGCTGAAAAGTGATTTTTCCCTAAGTATCTCTTTCTCCAGAATAATCAACTTCCAAAGACTATGCCTGCTAGTAGAGATCTGCAAACGTAACTCTAGGGCTATAAGTCATAACTAACTCCAGTAAAGAAACTGGAGTGATTTTAAGCTCTCCCTGATGAATGAGAGCAAAATCTGACAGATCAGACTCCTCCTGTTAATAACTTAAGATGATGAGGAAAAGAATAATTTGTCTTGAATTTGTTTCTTTGATTGAAGTTCGTAAGTCTTGTTCAGTAAATCAGAGCTAAAGAAAGGTTAAATTGAAATTTAATTATAGCTAACACAATTGGCAGTCTTGTTAAGGGAAAATGAACATCATATGCACTTATGTTATAGCAACAATACCAGAGTTATATATAAATATATACACCTACGTAAATAACAAACAGGTTTCTTGAAAATGAGTTGAAATTAGGAACCTGTGCTTGTATAAATCCCACAGATTAAAAAGTTCAGACTGTTTTTAGGACTCAAATAGTTGAATCACAGAATAATTTTGCTTGGAAGGAACCTTTCAAGGTCACTTGGCCCTACTCCCAGCTTAAAGCAGGGCTGCCTATGATGTTAGAACAGGTTGTTCATGGGTCTCATCCGGGGAGGTCTGAGAATCTCCGAAGATGGAAAGTCTACATCCAGTCTGAGAAACGCATTCTAGTTTTTGACCACCATCACTGTAAACTTCCTTTTGTCTAACTGTTGCCTCTTATCCTTTCTCTGCACACCTCTGAGAAGAGTCTAGCTCTGCCCCTTCTATAAGCAAAATTAAGTAGCTGCAAATAGCCCTCTCTTCTCCTGTCTGAACAAATCCAGCTTTCTCAGCCTCTCCTCATATGCTCATATGAAGCATATGCCATATGCTTCAAAGGATACATTAATTTTGGGGGTGTTATAAAAGATCAAACCCCTCAAAACTCAGTCCAAATTAAGCTCTACACAACAAAAAAGGACTAGACAATACATGACTAAGACACAAGTGAACACAGAGGCTCAGTTGTCTAATCTGTATTGTGAGAACTACACGGTCATTAGCTAAACACCCAAACTGTTTTTGAACAAGGAATGGACCCAGAATTTGCTTCTGTGCTAGAGGTTCACTGACTAGCACAGAACCTGCCTACACATTGCACTCATTTTTCTAGCCCAGTTAATTATTCATTCTTTCATGCAGAGTGTAACAGTTCCTAGAAGTACAGAAAAAGCCACAAATGTCATCCTCCCCACCTGAGCTTACTCTTCGGATCAAATCTCCTACCCCAGAGTGAATGCTTTAATCACTAAGCCACTATACAAAATGGGTGGGAATTGGTACCTCCTCCAGTTCAGTTTAAAAGACTTTTTTTAAAGTGTGTTCCTCCTACTTCCCTTTGGAGAAGAAACCGAGCATTTAGGAGAAGGTTAGCTCAAGGTTAATTCTTTAGCAAAGGGGAAAAAAAGGACATAAGCACTGATGAGGACCAAGATTAACACTCGCCTTCAATCTCTCTTCTCTGCCAACTAACTTAGGCTGCATGCTTTCTTGCATGGATCTAAGCGGATGGAGGTCACACTCCATACACCTTATTTACAGTTTGTAGAGGCTTTAGCTCAGTCCCCAGAGTCTGTAACAATAGCAAGGTACATGAGCAGTCCTTTCTTAGTCTCAGATTTTATAGGACTTACCCCGCTCACAGCTCACACAAGTAAATTGTAGTAGAAGAAAAAACTGAAGTCAGTCTTTCCCAGTTTCAGTGCAGAGCAGTAACCAGTAGCTACCTAAAGAAAGATCAGAGACACAAATTAAGGACATACAGTTGGGACAGATACCTTTTGGCACCTCTAAAGTCAAAGAAGTACTATTAAGTTTGTTTTCACGTTTCTGCAGTAATTTTCCCCAGACAACTCTCTCTGAAATGTGAAAGGATAATAAAAAAGTTGAGTTTATTTTAGTTTTTGTTAAGAAGGAAATGAGGAGTGAAAGTGGAAAAATAGAAAATATAAACAGAAAGAACAACATCAACAAAATGGCACACTCTGGAAACTCCAAATATGCATGGACGGGCCTTTACCTATCTAAATACTGTGATACTGTGCAGATATGAATCTGAGACAATGCATATAAAGATATTATGCACTTTATGCTTGAAAACCTAAAGCTTCTCAGGTTCATTTTCCTGCATCTCCTTATTTGTGATTTATTTCTGAAGACTAAATTAAGTTTTTAAGTAAACAGTTGCTCTATAATAAGCTAATCTGGAAAGTATGTAACTCATTTCTCACTCTTATAGATAGGGAAAATATTCAATTAGTATTCTGTCCATGTTAATTTTTAATTTAAAGCCTTTAACCAAAGTACAATGGACTTTTGACATATAAATATTAAAAATTAAATTTCCTGAGTTCATTATCTGATAATTAGAACTAAATAACATCTTAACTGAGAGACAAACCCCACGCAAAGCAAGTCAGTTCCATTTAAGATTCCATTAGAAAAGTGTTTGAGCTAGTATGTAATGGACCATAAAATTTAATTTGGAAATGATATTACCAAAAATGATGGAATGATACCAGTCACAAAAGGACTTGTAGGCAGCCCTCATCTTTTCATTTGGCATGATGTTCTTCTATTGATTGTGTAGAATTAGAAAGGAATTACTTAATATTGCACAGAATAACATATGTAGGTTTTTTTTTTCCTTTTCTCCAGCTCCTTAGTATTTAAAAGTCAGAATTGACCAGTGTAGCTCCATGTAATTACAAAGATTTCCTTATCTTAGCCTATTTGCTGAAGTCATCCTAAAGAAAGGCTCCCCTAATCCATTGGCTGTCTCATATCTCATTTACATTGGTGGTAATCCCCATCCTATCTCAGCATTTAGGTAATGACTTTGGGATTAAATTGCACTTCTTGCAATTCTTTACTTTCAAATCTCTACAACACATCAGCTGGGTCTGGCTGAATAGGCCTGTTGGAGGTCTGGGAATGCAGCAGGGGAGGTAAGGCCTCCAACGCTAAAGCAAAATTAACTTTCTTCATAATAGGGTTTAAGAAAAGAAAACCTTGACTCCATGTTGCCAAGTATTTTAGGATGTTATAAAAAGATGCTAGGATTAAGTTATATCAAGCTTTCTAAATCAGTGTATTTAGCTAGTTGCACTGCATTTATAGCTAAGGTCTTTTTAGCAACTCATTTTCAGATTCTTATCAGTTTAAAATACCTGTAAAAGTCGAGTATCTTAAATTTTGCCCTATTAAAAATTCTGACACTGTTGCTCTGAACCACTAGAATCACATCATTAAATTTCATTTATCACTATGATCAAGTAAAAAAATCTGCTTTTAGCTATAGCGTCACATGAAAATTCAAGACTACTCATTGAAAAATGATTAATTTAGGCCCACGTTCAACAAGATACCTAAGAACACTTCTAAATTTAAGAATGTGAATAATTTCACCAAAGTCGAGGAGAAGTAAAATGTACTCAAAATTAAGTAGGTATTTAAATGTCTTCCTAAATTTGGGTTTAAATAAGAACTTGTCACGGCAGAGCTTTTTTTTTTTTATCTCTCCACAAAAACCTACAGTTTTATATAGTGCATGCTTATATTGGTGAGAAGAATCACACAGAATCACACAAAATGGCTAAAAAAAGACTAAATGGCTAAAAAGCTAAATTATATATTTTATTACGGCAATGATATAGAAAGCATCATACACAGATGTTACATGAAGCTCCATTACAGAAAGGTGGTTGTTTTTGCTGAACTTCACATTCCTAAGTTCTTAAACTGATTCTTTTGCATGCATTTATTTATTTACATTTAAGGTTTAAAAGTCCAGCTGCTTCCAAGAGTGGGAGAATATCTTGTTTTGCCAGATTAAAAGCATCCTTTCAGCTAGTTCACCAAGGTGCTGTAATGCACCACATATCACATAAGAGACTTGACATTTAGCAGATGGAGCATGGTGGTAGAGAGGATTTGCCTTTTGCCATCACTATGAAAAGCAGCCCAAGGCAGCCAAATATAAATCACCCAAGGAATCTAAATTCATACATGCTCCTTAGCTTGGCAGCTGCATCCTGCAAAGAATCCATCTGCACTGAAATCAGAGCCATCAGATTCGTATCCTGCCCTCTGCTAATGAACCTACCATCTAATCCAAGTGTGTTCAGAAGAAGGTCATAGAGGAAGAGAGCCCACCTGGCCCCAGCAGCTATTACCATAGTAGCTCTTGACTCCATCAGCACTGTTGGCTCCCTATGGTGTCCCCCAGTTCGAGTGCCTGATCCTGGGTCTGTTTTGTCTTTACTCTGGCTCTGCAAAACTGAGACAAGATGGATTTTCTGGGGAAATACTGCCCTCAGCTGACACCATTTACTGTAGAACCTCATCTGGTACCACAGGTGGTCTGTCATCCAGCAAGTGAGGAGGAAGGGATGACCTCGGTCAAATCAAAGAGAATACGGAACAGGGATGCGGGTGATTTAGTTGTCTGTGCATAGGTGTTTGGTGCTACTACGAATCCTAAAAGGTGTCCAAGATATATTCATAGCATATAGAGTACAGGACCTGAAGGAGATCTGTATCCCTTTGAAGAAGCAGCATTAGGAAGGATATCACAGGGCATCTGAAATGGGAGTATATGCCTACGTGCAAGCAACTGAATCACATCTTTGAGGTGGTAGAGAGGCTAAAATGAAGTTAAAGGGCTGAGACAGCAAGCAGCACATAGGTGTTGAGTAGGTAACAGCATAGTCAGGAGGGGAGCAGGATCGCAGAGACCTGGACCTGAGCCCGTTACTCTCAAATTCCTCAAGTCCTCTGGTGCTAAAAATGTAGTAATAAAAAACTCTGGGCAAGCTAGCCCCTTGGGCTCTTCTACTAGCAAAACCGCAGAAGGAGAGCAGCCTAACTGCTGCGGTCAGGCCGGTTCCTGAAGTCCTTTGGTGCTAAAATGTAGTAATAAAACACTCTGGGCAAGTTAGCCCCTTGGGCCCTTCTACTAGCAAAACCGCAGAAGGGGGAGCAGCCTAACTGCTGCGGTCAGGCCGCTTGTTAGCTCTGCTGGCACCACAACACATGGTCCAACACCACAGACTGAGATAGTTCCTCTTTCAAAATGATTGGAAGGTTCATCACAATCCTATAAAGGGAAATTATTATTTTTCAATTTATTGTTAAACAATTCTTAGGAATTCTTTTAAAAATATTTTGAAAGAAAGTGGCAAAGTCAGACAGTTGGGTTTAGAAGAACTAGAAAGACGACTGTCCACATAACCTGTGTTGGTCTTCTGTGTGTATGTCTGAGGAAGGGGCCTTTTACAACTTAAGTACATTTTCCCTCTTTCCACAGGAGCCAAACCTTATTATACCATTCCTTTATATTATGCTTCAGAGAATATCAGACAATTTGATAGGGGGAAGAACACTAAGTCTATTAAGCCCAAAGACGCTACTACTGGCGGGACAAGGCCATACGCCTCGGACCACTGGATGCTAACAGTATTTCCTAATGTAACAGCACCATGTCATTGCCCTGTTTTCATTCTCCTCCTTAGACACTTCACCAGGATCACCACCAAGAATGGGACATTCACTATGGGTTTTGGTCTAGCTCACTGTGGTCCCACATGGAACCATCATAACTCTCTTGCCATCGTTGCTTCTTGCACTAAGCAAACGCCATAGGTATGCAAGATTATTAACACAGAATTAACTTTATATTTCTAGAACCTCAAAGATATGTGAGCACTGTGACCAACCATGCTTAGGACTAAAATATTTGAGGATTCAGCCTGTAGACACTTGACATCCTGTAACTTGCACATCCTGTAACCTGCATAAAGACCAGCTTCTCATGGTGAAAAAAGACAGCACAAAGCTCACCTTATCAGATGTTATAAAATCAAGTTCATAAATTTTCACACAAATACTGAATAATTGTGGATGATTTGCAAATATTATTGCATGTGATATTAAAAAAGCATATGCTCAAGGCCACACCTAAGAATATATAAAGACAACTGCAGCTTTGGATATAAGCCCTATAGACAGACAGAAAACATTAAACACATAATGACTGAAGTGCATTATACTAAGAGTGTTTAACCCATTTCACATCCTCCTTTTAGTCTTTTTCTTACACTTGGCTTGGTTGTATCCAATGATGAGTGATAATTGGAAGCCCTCCTCCTGCCATTCTCCAGAACGATACAGAAATTAATTCTTGTACCCTGTACATTGCATACACCCAGGGAAGCTGACCCTATCAATTTGCATACACTATAGGGGCCTGCTATCACACTGCAGCCAGCAAACAGCTTCGCTTATCTAGGAAAGACCCTCATTTGTTATTTCTTGCTGAATACACCCACTCCCATTATTTCTGTAATTCTTTGCAATAATAGACCTTACCCTAATGAAAACCTGCATTATGAGAAGGTTATAGTCCTGACCCAAAGACGATTAGCCCTGTGCTCTCTTATTGCTACATATGTAATTGTATAATTGATTTTAAAATTTACTTTTGTGTCCCCAAACCATAAAGCGAGTAGTCCATTATGGGGGGAGAAATAATAATTAATATATCTAGTAAAGTGGGGCAGGATATGATTGCAATGTTAAGATTATGTAGGTAAGTGCACACATGAAAAGAAAAAAATGCACAAAAGTTGAGATTCTCATCTTACTTCATTTTTTGGTAACTTACACAGAAGAAGCACACTTCAATACACAACAAACGGTCTAAACACAAGTCTATAGATGACTCTAATAAGTAAGGATCCAATGTCGTATCCAACTCCATGAAACCAAGTGGGAATTTTGCAAGCTTTAGCCTTTGATAGTGATGCTATGTGCAGTGATGCTGCAAAAAATCTTAGTTTCCACTTTTTTTTTTACTTCTACATATGTTTGAACTATGCGGCTAACACAACTTGAATGATGTTCACCTCAATCAATACACTAGATAATTGACATTTTGTGTTTCAATAATTAATTCTAAATAAATTAGAACATTTACAATTATCACCATATGTTTTTAACATACTCAAATGCATTTTGTCTTCCTTTAGGTCTAGTCCTTACTATCTCATCACACTATCCACTAACAGCTTCCCAGCATCTAAAAGCAATCCAAGGCATGCAGATCCACAGATTGTCTTAGGTATGGGGACAAATTCTGCCTTCAGAGCAGGCACTGCACTGCCCTGAAGACTCTGCATATGTGCACACAGAAGTCCAACATGGTCAGTTATTGCAAGAAGAGAAGGAAATCTGGAAATATTATTTCCCTTTAAGGTAACTAAGCTTTCAAAATGCCAGTCTTATCACTTGTACAGTAGCAGCCTAGGTTAGATCTGGGTCTCCTAAAGCCAGTTTTGCACAAAGATTTTACTCAGTGATGGAAAAGAGGGAAACAGGGAAAAAAGACACATTAGTTCCATCCATCAGGCCACCCTTCAGTCTCATCTCCAACTGAGTGAAGCTGGTGAAATCCATCTGAGCAAGAAACACTTAGGCATGTGGCTCTCCCAAAGATGCCCAAAGCAGCACCAGATACCAAGGGCAGCTGCATCATGTCTCAGGTGACTTTCTGACAAGACCAGTGAGTTGCTGCCAGGGAGGTTATGGACTCTGAAGACAACATTCATCTCATCTGAGGTGGGAGTTATCTGTGGACACTGGGTCTGCACTACCGAGTGTGCTCTGGAGACTGAGACCATCCCAATAAGGTTGCATGTCTTGCACCTACAAAAGAGAACTTGTATTCCATAAAATCAATGGGATTGTTGTCGCTAACTTCTCCTTCACCTGGATCTGGGTTAAGAGTTAGAAGTTACACATTTAGAAGTTAGGGGATTTTCCCCATCTTTAGGTAAGTTAGTATTCAAACTCGGAATTACTCATTATCAGAGAACCATTTAAAATGGACATGCCTCTATTGAATTGAATTTGTGAGATAAGTTAAGGAAAAGGCAGTTGTGTAATTTGCACACAAAGTGGTTGGAATTGATCTAAAACAAACCTTTAACTTTCAAACTGGTTTAAATGGGGAAAGGACCATTGGATAATTACATCATTTAACACATTGATTGTCTAAAAGTCAATTCTAATGATTGCAGAAATAGAGGGCATTGTGCTTTCCTCATTTTTAAGGAAAGATTTTTGTTCAGAGTAGAGGAGTAAATGGTGAATTTTTTAAATGAAACAATATGGAAAATCTGAAGAAAACAAAAGTTTCATTATGCGAAACAAGGCTTATTTCACAAAAGCAAAAAAAAATCAATGGGACACAATTAAACTGGGAACATCTCCCCTTACAGTACAACAAAGTAAAAGAAACTTAAGCGACCTGAGTGTATTTAGAATACATAATTAAAGAGGTTGTTCATAACAGCCTGACTACGTATGCATCCGCACCATTATATTTGATCATTCTCATTTGATCAAAAATTAAAAATGAAGCACTAAAAGCACTGAGATTTCTCTCTCTCTTTTTTTTTTCCTTCTAATTACTTATATAATACTGTAGTTTTCTACCAGCAGGACTACAATATGTGTGAAGGTGTCACAAGAACAATCATAAGAATATTTTGCATTTCTATAGGACTTCACATTTGTTGGGAAAATGGTCTCCCTTCTATCCACATGAGAAGCCAAGTGGGATTCTCTGCATATACAATGGAAAACTGAAAAACACTTAGAATCTATATAATAAAAGTTGCATTCATTGAAGTTAAGGAAGGTTCTTCAATCAATTTAGTCACACCACTGCAAATCCATGTGGACAATCTTAAATCAATTTCAACTTAACTTATTCCAATTTGGCTTAATTCAGTAAGAAATCAGTTTAAGCTGAAGCAATATATGCAAGGTTTACATTTATGTAAGAATGTGCACAAAGGCATTTGCAATAGTTTAAGTAAATCGCCTTGAAAAGTATCTTCAGGACTGCCTATGTACAGAGGCAGTTCTGCACTTCTAATACAGTTTTAGGGACAGCAGAGAAATTTTACTTCTTACTAGCATAATAATTTCATTCTTATTAACAAATAATTGCTCAAATTAGCTTGCCTCTGTAATGGTTTCTGTAGGCTTGATTAGGTCTGCCCAGGCTTTGTGCTTCACACTCTGGTTGGCACAGCCATGTGCTCACAGAAGTCTACAAACTGCACTGAAAATGTGACGGGGAACATTTTTGCAGCAGGAGCTCAGACACTCAAGTAAAGTTATTGAGGGGACCTTTGCAAAACATTTCCTGTTGTGACATGTGGAAGTTTTTGGCAAAAATCACCATGGCATCATGATCTTAAGACCTGCAAGATATCCCATAGCTGAATTTTGGCACTGCTGAATATTGCTCTTGCTGAGTACACTCTACGCAACTGCAAAGTCATTTCCAGGGACTGAGTGGCAACAAATTACAGTGTCTTTGCGGCTCCTCAGTTGCTAAGCAGGTGTCCAAGGGTCCGACCTCATCCTCACCTCATCCATCTGCAAACACGTGCTCTGCTCACCAATTCTAGCAGTGCACCCGGAGGACACTTTCCCCATTCTATCAAACAGAAGATATTTATCCATCCCTTCCCCAGCCGATTTCCATCCCAACTTGGAGAACTGAAGCAATATCGCAGGGAAGTTTGTTCTGATGTTCCAGCCATTCACTAGCCGTTCAGATATGTCCATAAGAAACAGGTTTGCAAAAGTGACAGCATTATCTGAGTGCTAATGGATTCTGTCTCATGGATACGGTCAATGAAACAAGCAAATAGCAGGGAAAAGGGGTAAACTGTTAAGCAGCACAGGGCAAGAAGCAAATGCTAGTGAAAAGATATTACCCTTTTCATCTCAAATAACAAATGGAGACTGCAGAAATTCTACATTCCTCATCTTATCAACATGGAAAAACACAGACAGCCACAGCTATTACACACAGTATTATATGAAGGCAAGAAGACATATACTTGTTCTGAAATTCATCAGATAACTTCAGTAAATCACATGTCAAAATATTTTTAAAAAGTGAGGTTTCTGGGAACTGCTTCTTTTGCTTATGTTAAGCCGCATAAAACAAAATATATGAAATAAACTCAGATGCTTAATCATGGAGACAAAACTGCAGAAGATTATTCTGTATAAAAAATATGGTTGCAACCTGCAAATGCATTTTAGAAGTGATTTTATTACAAAGTGTCCCATCAAGCAATATCATGAAAATTATGGCTAAGCACGCACATTGCTCAGAGACCAAAATGGCTATAGAGAGTTTGAAAAGCTAAGCAATTTAGCAAGAAGTGAATGGTTTTGACACCAAAAAGCTGTGATGGATCTGTTCCCCTTGTTGCTTAGCCATCAGTCATAACAGCACCTGTGTGGTGGAGGGCTGCCTTGGCCTGTCAGGAGATCCTTACCTTGGGTTGAAGGCTAAGCCCTCAGCCTTTCTTTGATAGCAAAGGTCAACTGTGCTGGCTTGATGGTCTCCAAATATCTTCTTGACCTGTAGAGGAGTATGAATAGCCATATTTGTCCTGAGCATTTCCAGGCCTGTCCACAGAGATGTTGGTTTACAAACTTATTATTTATCAAAGAATCTTAACAACAGAAGTAGGACATAATCAGAAAAGAAAGAGAAGGAAAAGGAAAAGAAACACCTCTCAGAGTCAAACCCGAGAGAGAATTTGGCCCCAAATTTATTTATATGTGAAGTCAAGTCTCTCTTTGGTTCTCTTTGAACCCTGCAATAAAAACTCCTCCTAATCTACCTAGCGCTGACTATACTATAACCAAAGCCTTCAGATGTGCTCAGCACCCAGGATCTAAAATACAGACTGGATTCCCCAGCATGGCAGGATGATGAAATCCTGGAGAATCTGTAAAATAAGGATCCAGGGTAGAAAAAATCAAATTCATGAAGATGCACCGAAAACAATGCAACAACCTAACAAGATTCAAACAGGCAAAATTCAGAGGCGGGAACAGAAAGGATAAACAGAGCACCAAAAACAGACATTAAGGACAATTACATTCTCTATTCATTTTAGCATCTGAAAATTAAGACTCTTTTTTGGACTCCAATTATATTCACTCATTGACCAAAACCAGTAAATGAAAATACTAAAAAGCAGAAAAAAGAAAGGATGTTCAGTGCAGTGTACCTCAACAGTCTTCATCCTCACATGCAACGCGGGTGAATGAAACACCCGTCTGGGGAGTGGGCCTAGCCTGCTCTGCCAGGCCCCAGAGGTTTGTTCCTTACCACGACAGGCAGTCACCAGAGCGATGAAGGAAGGCTGCATGACCCTTGAATTGCCCTGCAGAGCCTACAGCAGCAAACCCAGCGGTCCCCAACCTGCTGGAGGGAACCAGGGACCACTGCAGGAGCTATTTCTTGCATTGCAGCATCATCGCATCCAACGTTTCACTGAAGTCATTCTGAGGACAACACCGATGTTCACCAGTTCTGTGGGCTACGTGCCATGGCCTTGCAGCCTCTCTACTACTCATTCCCACCTGGGAAAACATCCCTTCCCCTGACAGCCAAGAAATAAATACAGAGGACAAGCTGGTTTCCACTCCTCCAAACTGGAGTCTATTTTCTCCCCAAAACGATTTGCTCTAAACAGGGTCTAGAATGTCAGTGTGCCAAAAGTGACACCTTGAAACAAAATGGTGTCTACATCTTCCCGCACAAGAGAAGAGCTTCATTATAAGCTAAGCCTATCTATACAGCCACTCAGACATCTCTATCAGTGCCAGTACATGGAGGCAAACTCGATTATTTTTTGTTGCCTGGACTGAAGGAAATCAAATTGCGGAAATGCATTGCTACTATCAGGAAAATACATATTAAGAACAACCGCCAGCAGTTAACAAATACCTTTTAGACAGACTCTCTTTAAATAATGTCCCTCAGTGGTTTGTTTTGAAGGTAATCCAAAAGCCTGTTTGCATTCTCTGAGAAAGCTCTTAAGCTAGTGGTTGATGTTGCACTTGCAAAATTAAACCAACTCCTGATAAGGAAGAGCAGCAAGGACCTCTTGGCTTTCAGCCACTGGTTGTTGCTCCATGGGCTTCAGAAAGCCATTTGTCACTTTAGGCCCTCAAAAACCTCTGATTTTTGTGACATCTAGGAGGATTTGGGACATGCGTGGAAGAGAAATAGAGATGACTGGGAAGCCTCCCTGGCAGAAGGCAGCAGGCTTGAGCTTGGCTGCCTCCAAGGCTGGGCAGCGGCTGAGCCAAGGTTTGTATCACTGCCATTAACATTAAATGTTCCCAGGCACGCTAGATGCTTTACTACATTTTTGCAAAGTCCTAACTGCTTAGAAGTACAACATTTATTAGGTAGGAGAAAAAAAAAAAAAAGAAAACACAAAAGGTATCTGAACCGTTCTTTCCCCTGGGCTAACACCTCTGCTGTGGCCATCCAAAACACTCCAGGCCCAACAAACCCGTTAATTATCTCACCCAGTAACTGCTGGTTGTGCAGCCCCACATCACCCCGATGAGCACTACACACCTGAGCAGTCACAGCGGGGTTAAAAAAGGCCACAGCTCCATTCCTCCAGGTCCCTGCCCTGCACTGCCCTGCTCGGAGGCATCAGGCTGCCTCGTGCCTTGGGTGTTGCTTGCTGCGTTTCCATACACAGGAATAGAAATATGTCTTACCAAGGGATTTGATGATGAGAGTGCAATTAAATGGTCTCAAAGGCAGCTGCACTCAAAGCTGGGTGTCACTGCAAAAACAGAACCTATGGAAAACCTTTACACAGCGATACTGTTTGCAACCTCCTTTCCTGTTATTTTTGTTCTCCGTCCCTTGGAAAGCAATTGTGCCATCCAGAGGTGAATCCCCCCCACCCGCACCCTCCCCCAGGGCTCGCATATACTTGGTGCTGCTTGGAAAACCAACTATCAGGGTGTTCACTTCTACCAAGCCATTAATTGATAACACTTAATTAATCTGCCGTGTGAGAGATCAAATGAAGATTGTGTCCCACAACCAGCAACATATATTGACTTTGTTATTCCAATTATGTGCCTGACCAGAAGAGCCCTTTCGTATAAGATTTAACCTTTGAATCACCCTCAGCTCCGAACTAGATCAGCTGCTAGGGATCTGACCTGAAAAAGACCTTGACACTGGCGGAGCACTAGATGTGCTCTAAAATGTTCCACCTTGTGCTTGTCATAGCCTGCGTTCCTGCTGTCATTTGCAATTACATCTGCATCCTAGACCTGGTTCTCTGGTAAAAAGCTGATAATTAAGCAGTAAGCTCACATTGCAATTCACTCCTCTACGTTTGTATACATTTTTGTTTATTTTTATTTTTGCTTTGCTTTATTTTCCTTTTCTTTAAAGAATGCTCGGAAAAGAGCAATTAGTTTCCACAGCAATCGGGTAAGAGCAGCAGACAAAGAGAGCAAATTGCCTTTAGCAGACAATTTATAAATCAGCTGTAGATTTCCAAGTCAGTTCTTATTTTTGTTTCCCTGAGTTATCTTCCACTAAATTGATGGGTAACATCATCAGAGGGAGTTTTGGTGTAATTTGCTATAAGAAAACATAATTAAAAATATATTCATCAGATTTCCTATGGCTTTCTTCAGGGATAGAGAACAGCAGCAGCATAACAAAGAGCAGCAATTTACTTTCTCTGTGTGATAATTTTGGTACTTTAAATCCATGTTTCTTCTTCCATAGAAGGCCGTGTAGAATTTGGAGCAGACATACTCAAAAATGCGTAGCAAATCTTAGCTGATGTCCATCCACCATGAACATCACTTACCATTTTGTCAGACATGGATCTGACCAGGATATGGATGGTCATTTTATGCTGCAATTTTCTTTAATGCACTCTTTCTCCAAGAACATCTCTTCCAGCTGTAGATGGACAATATCTTACAAATGTGACAGTGCATTGTACAAAAACAGATGACAAATTCTTGAGAAAGGAAGTCAAAAAGTAGCATTATTTTTTAACATATTATTTTAGGCCAACATCATTACCTGAATATTGAACTTAGCAATATTCTACTACCTGCTGGCATAAGAGGAAAGAAAAGTAGAATGGCAGCTCAGAGACATGTATGAATCACAAAACTTCCTATGACAGAGCCATTTCAGGTCCTCCATCTTACCTACTACTTACAAATAAAGTAAAATTGCTCTTGCAACTCCAGCAAGGCAGCTCCAAATCTAGAGCAACTCTAAAGAATTTAATGAAAGTTAAAGTAAGTTTACATTTGCTTTAAGAGAACAAAGAATCAACTTTTGGTATTAGTGAATAAAATATGATACCTACACTGTTGTTTAAAGTACCATCATTTATTTTTAATAAATACAAGAAAGAGTAATTGGCCCAATAGATTGGCATACAAAGCTCTCACCATAAGGATGAAGCTTTTAAACAGAGCTGCTGAATAGGGTTCAATAAAATATTTGTTTCTTTGCCATCCCTCCCCACGAAACAGCTTACCGTCCTGCTTAGATCCTACAGGGCATTAGCAATAAAGAGCAGTCAACACAAGTTAGCAATAATTCCTATGTGTATGAATTTGAGGGGTGGTCTTTGAAACATTTCATTTTCTAAGTGCTGGCCGAGACATGCAGTTTTCTTACTCTTTATATAACATACACCAGGGTCTTTAACTTTTTTTCTGCCTAGGCAACCAGCAGGACTGAGCAGAGGAAATGCCTATGGAAGGCATCATTTGAAAACATCAGTATTATAGCCAAAAGCACTGTCATCAACTACAGCGAGAACCTCTTAGGAAGAGTCCTAATATAGGGGTGAATCTTGAACCCCTGGATTTCTGGCTGATACTCAGAAACACTACAATGAACCAAAGGCAAATGAGAACCATTCAAAGATAAATGAATATATGCCAAGGCTTATGTGTGCTATCAAGCAATAAATACACTAGGAGTAGGAAGTACAAAAAGTAATTAAGGTTAAGAAAGAGGCATATGCAAGCTATAAAACATTAGGTAGAGAGGAGGACTAGAAAGATTGCAGAAGGAAGTTAAGAGACTGTAAAGAAAAAAAATAATACAGGAGGCAGAGGAAGAGACAGTAAGGGAGATGAGAGGTTAAGATAAATAAGAAGATAATTTTCAACTCTGTAAGGATCAGAAGTCAGATGTTGGAGAAGTGTCTTTAAGAGACAGCAGAGAAAAGCTATCAAAAGAAAAAGAAGAGATTGCATTAAAGCAGATGTAAGTCAGGTGTTTCTAACTCCACAGTCAAGGATTCGTACTGCCCCCATAGGCTCCTCAGGCAGTAATGTATGATTCTTGAATAAAAGAGTGCAGCTTTCACAGGGGCCAAGTTGACTAACCCAAACATATATTATGTAATTAGGCAGGATTGTCCTTTGCAAGAGCAAATCGATAAATAGAATAGACAAACATGAAATGAAACCAAGACCACACGAGAAGGGTGGCTAGAAAGTCCAGCTGTTTGGGCACATGTCAGGGGCAAGGTGTAAACAGATATGGCAAACAGAAACTGGAAAGCACCAGAAAGCTCATGTAAAGCTGCTCCATCAGGGAACACTCCAAACAATGCCAATTTAAGCCCCAGCAAGCGTAAGAGCTTTTTGCATGTAGTTGACTAAGTAGAAATGTGCAATGGCCAGAATACTAAGGGTGCTTGTTAAAGGACCTCTTTTTTTTCTTTTATCTTCACCTTCGGTGTGTCAGCATTAGCTGTTTGGAAACTCATTTATATTAGCATATGCAAACTGCTACCTCTCCTTTAAGCAAGAGGGGATGTAAATACAAACATGTGCACTTTTACCTGCAAAAAGCTGTATTCAAACACTCGGTGGAAGTAAAAGTCCTAAGGTGAACAGCAAAAGCAGAAGTACCTCTTCTTCCAGCAGTAATGTAATGGAGGTTTTGAACAACAGCTTTTCTGTAATATATTTTCCCCCACTGAGTCTACTGGAATTTTAATATTTCTCATGGAAAAAATATTTTTAGCCTTTTTTTTTTTTTTTTTTAAATGAGCTAGGCCATTTCCCAAAGTTTGAAAATTTTGCTACCAGGATGCAGACTAGTATGTGGACAGCAGTGATGATGGCAGCTGTTTGACTGTAGTCTGGCTGATGACGCAGAGAAAAAGATTGGCTCTGGCTGCGATTGGCTTCCTGTTTCTTTTCACTGAGTACTTAAAAATTAAAAATAAAAAATTAACTGTGTATTCTGATACAGCCTGGTCAACCTTTCATGGAGGTCTGAGGAAATGGGACTTCACTGAGACACAGGACTCCCGCAAAAGTGTGCAAAATTGAAATGACAAGGTTGTGTTGATAGCTTGTTGAGTGAACGAAGGGAATGAATTTGAATTTACATTTATATAGCACTGTTCTTCTACTCGGTATCATATGGGACTGAGGAGTTTGCAGCAGACTCACTTCGCCAGCACAACTGCGCTGAGGAATGAAGTAGAATATGACCAGCCATCCTTTTCCCAAGACAGACCCTACAAAGATGGTTTGTCTGGAGGTGGAGAAAGGCAAGAACCTGTTTGAAGCTTAAAATAGACAGAAAACAAAAGCCAAAATGTGGAGCACTACAGGCTCAGAAGGTTGGGCAGTGGGAAAGGTGTTGAGTAGCAGTTCTAAATTTAAATCATAATTTCAGGAATGAAACAAAGTGAAGTCTACAGGAAATATCCTGATCCTTCTACCTGTTGGAATCTTGGAGCAAGCACTTCACCATTTCTCCATGTCCAACAGTAAAAGCCTACGGAGATGAGGATTCAATAATTCAGTTGTTACATCACTGCCTGTCGTTAAAGTTAGAACATTTTTTAAAAGTATAATTTAAGTTTCCATCATTGCATTAAGTCTCTTACTCCCCAGTCAATTCTTGTTGAATATGACATACCACAGAAAAAACAGATCGCTCTTCTTTGGATAACCACTCTTCAACTGTGATGCTAGAAATCTGGACACATGTCCCTTTGGCACTAGAATCATATTCATTTTATTACCATATTTTTTTCATATTACTGCTTTGCACAAGAGTAGTAGGTCCTTGTCCCTCAGTGGCAACCTCCAGGCATTGCAATATAGCATATTGGAGAAGACAGTTTTGTTTGTGAAATACTGCTTTTTGAAATTAAAAAAGATTTTGTTTAATAACTAAAAAGTACTTGCAGAAGACAGCTAGGCCTTAGATCTGACCTTTTATACAGGTGGGTTCTGCTGATGACCAGCAAAAGATATTCCTTATGAAACCAAGCAATTTGCTCATTTTGCTGAAAAAAAGAGACAGCTAACCTTCCTTTCTCCTGAACTTTATCTACATAACTTTTAAAGTTCTTTCAATTAGCTCACAGTGAAATGGGGCCAGGTTTGCAGGCAGAGATAAAACACAGAAGATTAAAATAGTTCAGAAAGAAATAATACAAATAAGGAACTCTGCTGAAACAGGATTTAAATAAGTGGAAATGTTACCATTGCTCTAGAAATTAAAGATGGTAGAAAAACATTAAATTAAACCTCAAGCATAAGCCAAATGTTTTTCGTCTTGATAGCAAACTCATGGCCTAAATTAAAAAATATTTGGGGTAATGCATCCAGAAGAAGCAATTCCATGCTGATACTACCTACATTTTGAAAATTATACATCTGGCATTGAGAGGAGGGAGTCAGGACTGGCAGACAGATAAAGGGCAAAGGAGCAAGGAATACAAAGAACTCTTCTGGGTACACAGAGTGCACAGCCATACTAGAAACAAGTGGCAAGCAAAGAAAAATCTGTATGTAAATGACAAAGAATGTTGCTCTGAAAGGTGAGAAAGCTGTCTTAAATAACCATTAGAAATGTGAAAGCATGTAATCTTGGATAGGAGACAGAGAGACAAGGGAGGATAGCGTTGATTAGTGATGTCAAAAGCTTTCTCGGGGTACAAGGAATGGAAAAGAAGAATTATTTCCTTGCAGAAGGATTAGGGAAGTTGTTCACCACTCTGCTGGTGGGCTTATTTGGGGAGACCCAGAAAGTCTTTCCCATTTACCCTGTTCCCTGAGGAACAAGGCAGGGAACAAGGTAGAAAGAGAGCTTACCAGTGCCTCCAGCTTGGGGAGTCTGAGTCAGAGCCTTGTACAGGAACCCCAAGATCCTTCATCCCAGCACTCTTCCAAACACCTTGTGTAAAGAAAAACAGAAGATAACATAACTCTGAAGAAATCAGACCAAGGCTGATGAAGCCATTCTTGGCAAAGAATGTCTGAAGAGGACAATGCCTGTATAGGAATCCTCATTTCTCCTGAGGATGTCAGGAAGTGACCGGGATTTTGTGGTTTGTGCTCACAAACGACAGCAGAGCAGGTGGAACAGATTTTGCAAGGTGTTTGAGAAGAGCAAAGGGAAGCTGTAATTGCAAACAAGAAAGGAGTGGGTGGTGGAGATTAGGCAAGGAGACAAGAAAGGTCACGTATTAAATGCAAAGTGGAAGGGTTGGGGTATTTTAAAGAGAGAAAGAAGTGAGGAAAAGTGAGGGGATTGCTGAGAGCACAGATAAGCTGAATAAACAAAATATAAAGGGCTATCATGGCAGCCATGTGCCCGCACAAAAGAAAAATGTTCTTCCAAAAAACAGATTCCCTATTAAGTGATTTTGCTTGATTTCTTATGCTGCTCATGAGTTATCAATCTCCCCACCCATAAAGACAAATATCATATCAGCCCTAACCCATCAGCTAGTCTCAATTTATCACCTTTTAATATGTATTAAAATGCTCTTACCTCTGATTGCAAAAACAAACAAAATAAGGCAACATAAATCAAAAAGAAAGGAAAAGGGAGACAAGGAGGCTGAAGAGAGAAACAGGAGATATGCTTCTCGGAAGACTAGATTTTTTTTTTTCTCTTGATCCAAGCTCTCAAGGCCCTTCCACCACAAAAAAATACCCCAACAGTTTTACAGGGCAAATCATATCAATAGCTTATTAATCCCCCCGCTGCAATACAGAAACAGATGCTCAGGACTGGAAGGGGAGTGGGAAAGCTGCAGAGTAGCAACAAACTCAGCAACCTCTCTCTCTCTCTCTCCGATCCCATTATAAACTAACACAATATTTTTCTCCAATTTTCAGTCAGTATTGCAGCTCACAGCAGAAAAGATACCGAAAGCAGCAGGAGCCAGGCAGGGGTGTCAGACTTCAGAGCGGACACTGCCTTGGGACCTGGGGGGGCCAGTAAATCAGTGCACGCTTGTCAACAGCTCCAAGCTGCAGGAATTACTCGAGCGAAAATAACAAATGGCTGTCATTGTGGAGCCAAAAACCTGTGATTATAATTATCACATCCCCAGTGACCTTGCATAAACTTTAATCCCTCTCCAATGGAGCATTTAAATAGCCTGCATCTACTGGCAGGGGACCGTGTCCCCTTGGTTGAAAATACAGAGGCTAGGAAAGAAACGAGCCACAAAGAAACCACCAAGCCCCTCTGTGTCTTACAGCTTGTATTAAAGAGTTGTACAAGAGAAGCCCTGTCACTGTCATTTTAATTGATATTATATAGTCATCCTGCATTCAAAATGCCTGGTGGTATCCAAACGCCACTAAGCCCAGTGCCAAGCATTTTAATCAGATGGAAAGGTCAAATAACAGCAACTTTTCATCACTGCATTCAGTGGGTCAGTGGGCTGAGAAAGTGGGGGGACAAAGTGTGTGGACAGGATGGCTCCAGAAATCTTCAGGGGTGGGAACCCCTCTCCACCTTGGAGAGGTTGATTCACACTTGCCGATCCCACTGTGATCGGGACTTCAGTTTTAGTTAAAGACCTTTTCTACTGCTAAACCTAGGTGGTATAGCTATTCATTTTACATATTATCCCTTACAGCCAGGAATGGATATCTTTGATAACAGAATTAAGAATCATTATTTGCTAGCACCCTCCCTTACTCCCTAGATGCTAAACATATTTCCATACAGGTGCTGCAGAAAAAAACCTAAAATTTCTGATTCTGGGGAAAGGAAAGAGTACAGTTCTAAAGGTTTTCATAGCCCTTATGGTTTTGATCCTTAAAGACACTTTTAGAAAAAAAAAATCAGTTCATTCTATTTAATGTAGTCAGCTCCTCCAAAGCACATCCAGAGCTCTAAAAGAAAGTCAGAAACTGAAAGTTGGCCTAATTTAGGTGTGTCTCAATGAATTAGTGTGTGTCCTGGAGTGTTGACTGCTCACCTGCACTTCTTGCAGTCTTGCCTCTCAGGTCATGAAGAGCCTTTACCACACTATGGACTTTAGCAAGTAATCAGAACCCCTTAAAGTCAGTACAGCCACAGTGCACATTGCAGAGCGAGGTTTTCTTCTAAGCAACAGTGCTAACCTAAACCAGACACCCTGAGAAGCCTCTAAGCAGGGTCTCTTAACATAACGGAGTCAACCCTGCTTGACAACACCTTAGAAAATGCAGCTAAAACCAGCACAAATCATCTCTATGACTGGATTAGGATGTTCTCTGAACCAGAGGGACAGTAAAAGAGACAGCTGGAGCTTCAGGGAGCTTTACATCCTTGTGACACTCCGGGAGTAGGTGGAGGCACAGAAAAGACAGCTCTTTTCAGCCCATGGCACTGAGCCAGAACTGGACTGAGGCCAGGTACCTTCACAGCCTGTGACACCAAGGCCACTGAGCAGCCATCACATAGTACCTACTTCCATCAACCTCATTCAGTTTAAAAGAAATTTCTCCTGAAATTCCTAACCGCATAGAGACACAAATACGTTTCCACTTATTCACAGACAGGCATGACGATGGCCAAGGCAATGAAGGCACTGTCTGCTAATGTAAGTACACAAGGTTTATTTGAAGCTGTGGCTGCCTTCTCAAGTGCAGGGCCTTGCACAGTTCTGTATGTGCTTTGTGCATAAGGATTTGAGGGTGACAGAGCCCTGGAACAGGCTGCCCAGAGAGGCTGTGGAGTCTCTTTTTCTGGAGATCTTCCAAACCCACCTGGACACCACCCTGTGCCACGTGCTCTGGGTGTCCCTGCTGGAGCAGGGGGCTTGGACTAGATGATCTCTAGAGGTCCCTTCCGACCTCAACCATTCTGTGATTCTGTGGTTTGGTAAGGCAGGTAAAATTCCTCCTTTTATACCAGATACTGGAGATGAATTATCAGTGATTGTCCCTCCATTTTGTTACTGCTTTGACACACCATCTGACTTTGCTCTTCCAAGATACCTTGCTTCATCTCTTCTCAGAGAACATATGTTTCAGAAATTCTCTCTCCTCTATGACACTGTAAAAAAAATGATGCTCTCTCCATCATTTATGCCAACATTTATATGTTGTCTCAACATGTACATACGCTATTTTGTGAACTTGTCTCTAGGAAAAAAAGAAATCATAATTGGCACTTTCTGTTCATTAAAACTTGAATACACACCAAATCTGGCATGAAATCCTGCACAAACACCTGATAGCACTGGCAATTAGCCACTGTTTTCCTCAGAGTTTGTAGAACAGAAGAGGGTTGTTTGTTTTTACCGATAATTTTGGAAAGTCCATTATTCATCCCTTTCTTCCCTATCACAAACTAGGAGACAAATCACAGAGCTAACCACCTCTTATTTTATATCATAAGCCTATTGTGAGGACATTTTTCTCAAAACTGTAATTATTTTGAAACAGTAGCTGTTGAAGACTGGAATTCCTTGGACAGAAATGAAATGGTAGGAGAAGGGAATGATGTCAGGTGAACAGGATTATAAAATATTGTTATTTCAGGGAGCAACAGGCTGGATTTATGGTGTAAGAAGCCCTTTGCAGCCCTGTGTCCTTAACATCGCAGAAATTGTGCAAATAGCCACGCTCTGGTGTCTGAGAACACAGTGGCACCAGATGACTGTACAAGGGGGTAATTTTTAAGCAGTTTTGATTTCAGTGTAGAGTAACTTGAATAAACAAGTGGTAAAACTACCTTCCCGTTATGGGGCAAATTGTTCATCACTGCATCAGAGTTGCTCTTGGTTTCCCATTCAGAGCTCTGGCCACGAGTCCCCCTTGGCGCTAATGGGAGCGCGGCGGGCAGAACAAATAGACAATCACCTCACACTGAGCAGAGGATTTCACCCGCGCGGCGCGTGTCCCTCTCCCAAAGCCACCGTCCACCGAGGGAGGGAGACACAACTGTGTGAGCCTGCCCGGCCCCACGTTTCCCTTCCGTCGGCGGCTCTGTGCCCCGCTGCCACCAGGCCCAGACATGCAATCTAGCACCGTTAACAGCTTCTGTCATTTCATAGCCCTGGCTCCTGGCTGCTGCGCATTCCCTTGCACTTTCCTGCAGTGATTCTGGGTTCACTCAGAAGATGACTTTGGTTTGCTGAAATGCCACACGCAACCTGTGGCCCTATAATATTTTGGCCTCCTAAAGACCCTGTCCTGAGGACAGAGCTACTCTGAAAATGCAGTGACACCCAGACGAATAGAGATGTCACCACCCCTTGGGGACCTCCTGTGTATTTAAGCTAAACCTTCATACTGCAGTGGCTTTCCTCAGCCTTTGGGGATAATTTTCTGACTTGGAGTTTTTATTTTTCCATATCTTAATGTATTTCCCCTATAAGCCATCCATACAGACCATCAGACTAATGCTGGATAGATTTTAATCACCAACGCTGGCAAGCACTGTCCATACTTTTCCACAAGGGAAGTATTTGAAATTATTCTTTTCTGCCTTTTTATCCTTTTCCTTTCCATTTACCTCTCTCCTCCAGAAATTTATACTGGTCTGAAGTTCAAATTGGGCTTGGAGAGGAAGCTGTCTACATTTAGAAAGGGGTATTTCTCTGCTTTGTAGTAACTGAGTCTCCTCTCAACTTCAGGTGGTTGCATGGTCCATTTTTCTTGGACTATACACTTCCAGCAATTCCAGTACTTCCAGTAATATCGATGTGTTGTTACATACTAGATTTATTCTACCTGATCTATCAGGTTAAACTGGGGAGTCCATTTGTGAAGGGGAGAGCTAAAAACCTCTGATGCAGCATCTCCGTAGTCACAAACATTGCAGAGGGTCCTGTCTGATAGAGCAGATATTTCCCACGCTTTAGATTAGATTCATGATAACTCAGAGAATTCGAGAACACAGGACCATAAGAGAGTGGTTTCTAAAATCTGGTGTACTCTGGTTTTGCCTAGAAATAAATCTTCATCTCAAGAAGCTTTTCTTCAGAAATTGATATGAGTTTTCCAGTGAAAATAATACTTGGCCCACTTTTTCCAACAACAAAAAAATCCTTTTATCAGAAAATCTTCAGCCAGAACCAACTACAACCACTGTTACCAGCTTTCGAGATTTAACCCCCTCCTGTCCTCTCACTGTAACACCATTCTTCAGGCAAACCTCATGGAGTCACACAAATGCAATAAAAATGCTAAACTATTGTGGTTTTTTGTTTTTAAGAATGATTCTTGTTGCTACAATTATGTCACCAACTTGCAATTTAAAACCATTGGGGTCAAAAACTGGAAGAAAAGAGATAAAAATAACACATGGTATTTTTAAAGCTAACATTTTAAGAGTCCCCATTTTGTTGTCCTTTGAGGTAGAAATCTGGCGAACGATAAGCAGAAATTTTGTGTTTTCATTCATTTCTGATCCATTTAGCTCTTTTCTGAGCAAGTAAGTCTCATGTGGTTTTTGAGGTCTGGTAATGAAGATTTGGCACAGTTTTAAATATTAGAGAATCCATTGACCATACCAAACAATGGACCAGAAAGGCTGTTCTGGAGAAGGTACTTCCCAGTTGCCTATTAGTGCATTTTTGTCTGTGATAATAACTCACAGATTTACTCCACTTGCAAAACAAATACTTTTTCTTTTTTTTTTTTTTTTGCTTGAATATCCTAAATCAAGCATTAAATTACAAACCTTTCAGAAATGAACCTCACCATTATCTTTGCTATGGAAAAAGGAAAAAAAAAAGCAATTCTTGAAAATCTAGGTGAAAGAGGCATGTGCAAGCATGTTGTAAAGACATCAGCATAATAAAATTCCCACATATACTTGCACACATCACAGGCACATAACACACATATGTTTGTATATGTATACTCATGGATACATATATACACACACAAACTTATATGTAAAAATATCTATATATACAAACCTATACATGCTATGAAAAATGAAAGTCCAGTGACAGTGTGATCCCCACAAGCCTAACACTTCAATTACAAAGCAATCCTAGCGCAGATCCAGAAAATGTCACTGTCACATGCTTCCATTGTATGCTGTTGAAAATACCTCCAAAGTTTGGAAATTAATCACACAGCAACGCCAATCTTTTAAGCCAGGCATCTATGAACCAACCTCTTCCCTACTGAATGAATTACATTGAAATCATATAATTGCAGGCTGCCATTCAGTCACCCTTAACAATAGGAGACTTCGAAAATTGGAATTTTTTTCTTCCCCTCTGACTCCCAACTTGCAGGCATGAAGCATACAGCAAAAGCTTGCTGCCTTTTAAATTACCTAAAATCTACATGCTTCAGACAAATGGAAAGAAAAAAGGGGGGAAAAAAAGGGTGCAATTTAAGGGCAAATCATTTTGTGTTAATCCCTGGGAACTCAAAGCATGAAGATAAAAGAAGAAAAAATGCAGGTTTCACTTTGCTCATTATGGGACATTGACTTTCACCTAATAGTATGCAATTAAAATTTCTTCATGAGATTTCCTTATTGAAATAAGAAAGATAGCGCTGTGCTGAATGTGGTGATAGATCTGGTATAAACGTGCTTCCTGGACAAACTGATTTATCATGTCTCATTCCAGCAGTACTTTCTTGCTTGCTCATTTCTCATCTTATTACTGTGAAGTTGTAATTAAAGAGGATCCTCCCACAGAGGAGAGTTCTCCTTCAGGACAAGTTAAATTATAAATGCACAATTCTTTCACTGAGACCAATTTAAAGGGGCAGTCTGCTGAAGGAAAGGTGCACATCTAATACTTGGGGCTTCCATAATTCCTATGCAGATGCCTTTCCATTAGTAGATGTAGAATAAATTGGGTTTCCACACAGGGTTTCCTGGACAAATACGCCTCTGCAATTGACTATTTCAATTTAGATACATAGACAATTCAATTAAAACAGTATTGAACCACTGTGGCAGATTTACTTAGCAGATACTGCATATATGATCACTGCTATAATACACTGAACTATTTCAAAGGGCACTGAAAAATTATTTAAGGAACTCAGAGCTTATAAAAATTCTTCCCATTCTTCAGGAACAATAAAACAACATTTGACCAAAAAGCCAATCCATACTGATCACTGTAAGATGAGTTTGGTAGGAAGGCACCAATATACAGGAGACATAAGCACTAGGCATAAGATCAATTTGACACCATACTACCTCTCTCTTTGCCAAATTCTTATGCCTTGAAAAGCACAGACTTGCATCAGTAGATAAAAAAACATAAAACATTACTTATTCCACATTATTTGGCCCATATCTATAGTACAAGAACTCTTCCTACTAAAAACCATAACAAAAAATCTGCTCACCTTTGAGGGAAGACTTGACTCCCAGTCACTCAAGAAGGTTCTTACGCCTTTGTAACTGAACACTTAACCCAAAATATAGCAATACAGTCCCCGTTAGACTCTCTTTTAGTCTGTTGTTCCTAAAGGTTCTACAGTACAAGAAACTGTACAAGAAACAAGAATTGTTCATGTTCATGTACAACAACTCTCAAAGCCACTTCTGATGCTTCCCTCTGGACTCTATAAAGAGTGAACTGAATCAGTGAGAGAACTTCACAAAATGGGACTTGAAGAGAAGAATACATTAAAAAGTAAGGGTGGCCTCTCTGAGCTTGTCCAAGAATGAGATTTTCTTTTATCTTTGGAGTGTGTGTATGTGTTCGTGATAAGCATTATTGTGATGACACTCTGCCTTTGATGTCAATGTGGGATCTAAAAAACTTAGATGCCTTGATAAAGAAAATCTGCAACTCAAAAAGCTCACATATTCAGAAATAATCTTTGTCAGTTACATCCTCTTAACTTTATATTCCTCTTTGAGTCTGTTAATTGAATTGCATCTCTAGATTTTATTTTAAAATACTTTATTGTAATGAAAAGAGATAGAAATAATTTATTATTATATTTAGTAGCACTGTTAAGCAGGAAGAGAATATTTGCAGATGTATAATTCTAAGATTAATTTCATAAATGAATAGGTGAACCTGCTCCTTGAATTAGCATGGCTGTCCTTTGCAAGAGAATAAAGACAGGCAATGCTTTCACATCATATCCACTTTGGTGTGTCCATGTTGGAAAAAACTGTGCAAGTGAAGTGTTAGTGCAGCAAATAGGGCCGTGAAGGGCTGGATTCTGGGAGGGATCACATGCAATAAATCATTCTGCTAATAGATGGTGAGATATTTATAACTGTGTATTTATAAAGTCCTTTTCAGTAAATAAAATCTTTTGTGTGTAAAAACAATGCCAATTTTATGTTAAAACGTAAATACATTTACTCTGGCTGAGTCAATATCCCAAGCCAGCAGATGTTGCAACGGATTGTTGATCATTACTCCACTGGCTTCTCAAGCTCTTTGACATGCTTTCTTTTGCATTTTGCCAAGAAAGGAAAAGAAGAAAAAGCAGAGGAGAAGGCACAGCTCCCCAGAACTCCAGCACTGCTTGCTCTACACACTTCTTATTGAATAATTTTTTTTGCTACCTTAGTACTACAGACTACCTGTGGTTATTCCAAGTTCCAGGGCAGGTTGGTTTGTTAGTCTCCTTTAACACACG
Source organism: Tinamus guttatus (assembly GCF_000705375.1). The sequence goes on from NW_010580227.1 coordinate 48,081, forward strand.
AGGCCACATCAGCGTGCTCGGGTTGCCTACCTTGTGCTTTCATGGATGGTCACAAGACCTAGAACAACTGAATCCCTTTCTTAAGGGGTCGTTTTTCATAAAATTTCTATTGCATTTGAATAAGAGGTGAGGCCTCTATGAAGATTCACAATGCAAAAAGGAAATGCAGTGAGTGGAAATGCTATTTTAGTCATTCAACATGTTTAGTCAACATTCATGAGGATTCCTTCGGGGGCATATTTCACACTTCGATAAAAGCCCCAAGGATGTTTAAAACCATACATGGTGCTAACTGTAATAAGCTTTTCTAGCTATCTCAACAAAGAGTAAATAATTACAATGTAATGAAGTATTTTAAAATGGCCACTACTCTGATTCTGCTTCCTGAAGAGTCTATGACCAGAATGGATATACATATTTTCATTTGTGATGAAGCAGAATTTCTCATACAAGAATTCTCTTCAGCTGCTTATTGCTTGCCAAGTTTCTGACTAGGGAGAATTTGTTTTAAAGATGAATTATTACTTATTAGCTTACATAGCACTGTAAATATAGCTGGTGCTGGACAGCAGTAGGTGCATGCCAAAGCAGACAAGGGTCTGCACTCTCACTGCCTTGTAGTCGAAGGGGACAACCCCTGCCAGACTACAAGACAAGGCAAAATATAAGTAAAGCAGGAAGTATCCATTAGTGCTCGATCATAGCATAGGGGGGAATTCAGGCATTATACATAAGAATTACAATCTGGATGCAGAGAATAAATAAAAGAGTATCCCCACGTGGCAGGCCCCTCTCTGTCCCTACCCCTTTTGTTCTTACCAGTTACTTCTGCTGTCTGACAAATCATCTCCCCAGCACAATAAATTTGCTATGGAACATTATCTCAGGCTGAGGAAGGTCAAGATGTGCTAAAGGTCATGTATGCATTAACCTGCTACATGAGAGTCCCCACCCTTAGTCTAAAGCATAGTCTTAAATTACCTACTATTGAACTGGCTATAACAGATCTCTCATAAACAGCCTCATTTACCTGACACATTTTCAAGATGTGCCTGAAGGCCTGTGTCTTGTTTGCTCCAAGGTATAAAGGCAAAAAGCTATGCAGTGAAACCCTGTGTTATGCAGTTACAGTCACTAAGAGAAGAAAGGCAAATTCCTGCACTGGCCAAATTTGGCAGCACAGCACAGGTTGGGCTACGAGCTGGTCCCAGCAAAGCCAGGGCAGACCACTGCTACACAGCTCTACTCCCCACTTTATGTTTAAATCATCAGCTGCAAAGATTCTCTCCTGTATATTTTACTGATAATAACCAAAACAAGAAGATTTTAAGCCACATATTACGTAAAGGATGAGGGATACTCTGCATCTCATTTTGGAGTTTTAAATACTTTCTGAGAAAAAGTATTATTTTCTCTAAAGTGGCATTAGATAGTGGAATTAGATAGTAGCATCAGTCAGTTATTGAATATAGTGATTTTTGATAAGAAGTGATGGTGATGCTACTGCTTCCATATTCTTGAAAGAAAGTATCTTCCACATAGATAATTTGTCCAGAAAATATCACTGGCTTTATGTAGAGTAGACAAAAGAGAGATTAAGAAGCATTTTTCCGGATTCAAAAGGGCAATTGTTTTATACTGCTCACCAAGTTCTCTTTACTGTGTTTTCTTTCCTTTTTCTTTTCCTTCTTTTATTTTGCTCTTCCCAAATTGACTAAAACAGATGGAATTCTGCAGTGAATATACCATTACCATGGTCTCTGATACACCATCAGCATCCACCATCCAGCACACATTGTAGGATGAGTCAAAGATTTTTAGGTCCAATTCTTAAATAGTTAAAACTCACATTAAAGATTTTTAAAATACATGATTGCACATAGTCCTACAAGAAAGAGGGACTAATGTAAAATCTGCATACACACAGATAAAAGCTGAAACAAACACAAAAAATGGCAGACAATGCCTCTTCCATATATCACTAGCATGAAAGCATATGAAACCTGTAATTTTCCCCAGTTCTCAGTCTTAGAAGCAACATTTACTGAGATGATATTAAAACCTATCCCCCTCACCTCATAGACTTGCCCATAACTCCGTGGAAAACACACCCCGAGTAGCCTCTGAAGAGCATGAAGGAAAGAGTCGTCTTCACAAAGCACCCATCCTATTTTAACCATCAGAGTAATCTCAGAGTAACTTCTACATAAACCACCGAGTGATTCCAAGACTGACCTGGAGCAGGCTGTGACCATGCTCTGTCACCACCGATGAGACAGGGCCACCAGACAGAGAATGGTGCAGGTTACCAGTGTGCCATGGAAGTACCCACGGAAAAGGACGAATCCGAACACCTGATGGATTTGCAGGGAGTAAACTTCACTGAGGACTCCTCCACTCTTCCTCTGAAGTTATTTCTCAGGTCTGGATGTGTAGTACCATTCGGACTCAAGGGTGTCATTTAGATCCAAGACTCCTCTACCTTGGCTTTTTGACTCAAGTCTCTTTAGAGAGTGGGTCAGGCATTCTAAAGAGTAAATCACCCCAATCCAAATAAAGGAGTTGGGGGAGCTCCTTTATCTCTCTGTTACTTTTGCAGCAGGCCTAAGGTCAGATTTGGACTCCAGTTTGTCCAGTGGTGCCTCTTGGACTGTGGTGGACCAGACAGACCTGAACCCATTTTTGCCAGACCCAGGAATGGCAGTAGAATTTGCATCACAGCTGGGCACACACAGGCACAACGTTTTGATGCTGACTCGGCACTACTGAAACATGGGCAGGACAAGAAGGAAAGTGGGGTCAGCTAATTAACATCCCTAAGTAGCCCTACCTATTAGGAATTCCCAGTTATCTGTGCACTATGGCATGAGAGACCAGGAAATCCAAGGCCAATAAACGGGTCTGATGACAAACAAAGTTTTTGACTCGCTGTCCTTTACAGAAAACCATTCTTGGGCAATTATGAAAAAAAGGAAATGTTGGCTTAGTGGAAAGAGTCATCACGGAAATCTTTTAAAGGCCCACAGATCTCACATCTCTGCCCTCCGTGAGCTGTTTCTCCATTTTATTCTCATTTTCACTCTCCGTCTGTCTTCATTAGTCTGCTGGCACTCTGCTAGGATTAGTGAGCTAGTTTCCATGGTTTCTTATTTTCACTTTCTATCTTTCTTTGCTTAACTCATTAAATTGCTCATTACTTCAGTGCACTTTACAGGAGACATATTTATTGTATTAGTTACACAATGGCCAGATTAGTAAGTGATAGGCAGTTTGCTATTTGAAAGAACATATTCTAATAGCAGAAAGGAAATTCAAGAGACACAGATATTATCTACTAGTTGCAGCATAACTGGGCTACCTAGTAACTGCTAAGTGTTCATCATTTATCACTAGAAATATGGTACATGATTACAAAAATCTAGCACATAAGCACACCTCAGTCCTCCACAGCTTCCACACTGTACTTCCACTGGGCGGAAAGGGCTCTTCCAACAGGCAGGATGAGGAGACCTGAGCCTCTCCTCCGGCTCCTGGTGACATGGAAAGAGGGGACAGCAGTGAGGAGCCAAGGCATCGCCTAGTGTTTTTGGCCAAAGCAAGTCCGCGTGCATGAAAACTAAGCCCAGACTTAACCATTTTGCCACTAGGTCTCAAATTCCTGCCAAGCATGTATCAATTGCTTCATGAGGAAGATAATTCTGCACCTGATAATCCAAGCCTGCTGAAAGATTAGCAAAACTCTTACTCAATCTAATGGAAGTTTTACCTCAGTACCAACTCCAGCATTATTTTTTTTCTTAATTAGCAGAGTTATAATTTTGCATCATTTCCTCTTCCATCTTCCTATGGGCCAATAGCTTCTCTTGACCTTTTCACTCTAGAGCACCTGTAGCCTGAAGTACAAGGGATACATTTATAAGTTGTCTCCTACACACACACAATGCCTCCAGGCTGCAGCAAAACTCCCGACCCTCTACAGTCCCGTTCCGCTGGTCTAGCCACCAAACGTGAGTGTCCTTACCTTGCACCTCTCTCCTTCTCTTTTGATCTTTTCCACAGTTAAACATATCACAGTGATTCAATTACGCTCATGTTTCAGATGCTGAATGTAATCACCCATGCTCTGCCTCTTTAGTTTGACAGAGCTCCAAGACACAGAGTTCCCTTCAGATGAATTAAGATCTTTCCCACAGTTAGTGACTAGTATATACAGGGGTTCATTCCATTCATTCATCTTCTCTCGTAGTTCATTTATCACTTGGCAGTAATCTACTGTGGAGAATTTTGATCAAAAGAATGCCTGATTTTTTTAGTTAGTTTAAAGAAAATCTAGTATTTTGAAAAAGACTGACTTGGTCCCTTGGCTAAACTCTATAGACATAAGAGCAAAGGATTTATGAACATCAAATTTCCTTTTAATCTCATCTGTATGGAAATAAGATCTACCTTTTCTCCAATAAACTCTATGAATGCTTTCATTATTGGAGATGAATGGGCGCTGGGGGAAAGTTCTGCTCAATTCACCATCCATTTAATGTTAGCTTTTTGCTGCCTGTTTTACCATTTCATTTTATATATTCTGGCATAGAAAGGGCTAAGTTTGCTAGCTTTGGTGGCACAGCTTTTCTACACTAAACTTTATCTTGAATTCCCACCAGTAAAAGCCCTTGCTCTTCACAGGATATCAAATCTACCCAAGACTCTTGTTCTGTCTCTGTCCTTGATAGACAAAAGATCATCTTTTGTCATGTGTAGCAGAATTTGTTCCCTGATTTTTTTTGTATCCTGTATAGCCCTCAAATAACACCCTGGATTATGAGAATGCTGCATTTTTCAATATTTCTCATTAAATTTAATCAATTCTCTTTTACAAAAAAATGTTGATGCAATGCAGAAGAACAAAAATATATCTCCTCAAACTTCAAAACAAAAAATATATGCTGTTACAACATAATCATTCATATAAGCGGGAGAGACAAGAAGACGACACTATTTAGGGAAAGTCTCCAAATGACCTATTTATTTCTGCAAGATGTTTGCAAAACCCATGAACTGTAATCCTGTGTATGTATGTTATTTCTTAAAAGATAAATGCTTCAGTAACTGCTCCTATATAAAAAGTCTTCATATTAGGTTCTAAACCAAGTGACTTGGTATCCCTGAATCACAAGCCCTATCTAAAAGGCAAGAAAAAACAATACTGTTACAAGATAAAGGAAAGAGGGATGTGCTGCATGCAGCCAGGGCTTGTGAAAGAGTATCAGCCTTCCCTTCTGGGAGTCATCAAGCAAAGTCCTGCCCCTGGAGATGTCACTGGGCGTTTTGCAAGGTGGAATTGGTTGATACAGTTTCTGATACGACGTGCTCAGATCATCTGGACTCATTTGTTAGCTAGACTGGAATGACTAGGTCACTGTAAATATTTCTCACCAAAACGAACCGCGACAACTGGAAAGGTCAATCCTATCATCCATTTTAAACACATGCATTTAAAAAATTCATTTGCATTTCTGATGGGTTCCCTTTCAAGGGTTTATAATCAGTAAAATGCATAGTTAAGCAAACCAATAGTTTGTTCTTTTAGGAAACAGACAGTTAATTATTTCTAGATGTTAGTGCATTAAAACACAGGATGTTTAAATGCAAAATGGCCTTTTCTAGAAAATCTGTAAAATCAGAATGCCCAAAATATTTTTTAATTGTTTCATGTTTAAAAAATGGCAGTGCAATGTTGGAATCAATTAAAAAATAAAAATAGCTAAGAAAGAAACATCTTTACTCCTGCTTACTTTAGCTTTTTTTGTAACTGCATCGTTGGTACTTGGGGGTATCAGATTTCATTCTCTCTAGAGCACAATAGTGAGCAAACCCTGTGCCATCTATCACCATGCAAAAAGATCATGTTTCATATTTGGAGCTATAATATCAGCAACGAGCCTGGCCTAAAAGGAAATCTGTTGGAATACAGCTTCCTCCAGAGAGCTCAACATTTGGCGAATCAACCTGAAATCAGCTAAGCTATTGATAGAAAACTCATCATTTTCCATAAGAAGGGGAAAATATTATCTAATGCATTCTGACTATAAATTAAAACATCAAAAATTTTTAAACTCTATCATATTGATTAAAAAAGAGGGCAAACTTCCATTACTCCTTGCTGGATTATACGCTGCAAATAAAAACAATAGCTTTGGGGCTGGTTCCTTTCCTGGCACTTAAGCTCTCTTCTAAGAGCAAACTGATTTCGGCCATTGAAATTTTCATATTTTTATTAAAAACTAAAAAGAATTAAATACTAAACTAAAAAGAATTAAATACTTTATGGTATATTCGAGCCAATTATCCTAGACAGCCACTCAATAATCTAACATTTCAGAGCTAGCTGTCAAGCTACCAGCTTGACACTCGTGACTGCAGCATTCAAGCAACTTGTTCATAACCAGCGTGTTCCTGCTCGGCCTTCCCTGGTGCTCCCTTTGCTGCTGGAGACTGAGACCAGCAAATTGCTCAGGCAGCCAGCTCAGCCCACAGGCAGTCCCAAATAAGGCTGGCAGCCCAGCCAGGGGCCTGTGTTTAACCAAGGGCCTGTGTTTAGGTTGTTATCAGAAGATACATCTCTTGCACACTGTCAATAACACAACACTGATGTAGCTGGACCCTGCAATGGCAGTAGTGACCATACGGTGACACTGAGCCTGGCAAGTAGGATAGCAGCCCTACATTTACTCTGCAAATGCTCCTATACATTCGGATAAAGATACTAGGCTAAGAAAAGGATCAGCATTTTGCCTTTGTTCATTAACCAAAGCATTGCTTAGTGCATCATGGATCTTCCAGCCTTTAACACAAATTAGAAATGAATGCATGTAGGCCTTTTTTTCACACACAGATATATGTATGCACATATGCATGTGTGTTTATACATGTACACACACTTACACACCCTTGTGTGTGTATGTGTGTGTGATTTATTACGTGAAATGTTCAAGAAATATAAAGTTAGTGAGCCTATGCCATCACTGCTATAACTGCTTTAAAACAATTGGAATAAAGTGCTGAAATTCCATCTCTGTTGCATCATTACCCAAACCTGTAAGAACGCAAGAAAGCGAACCACAAAGGCCTAATATCTCACCATATTCTCTGAGCTTGTTGTTATTACAAAATAACTGCACATCTTGTCGCACTTTATTACTTAAATAAAAGCATTGATACTAATGTCCTTACCTTTTTAACCTAAAGGACATTTCCTTTGTTTTGCTGTAATGCTCTAAATTGTGTGCAATTATCCTTGCTTACTTTGAAAGACTTGCCAAGGGATGAATAGGGACAATTAGCATAACAAGAGAAACATTAACCCATGCAGGAGGGAAAGGGCTCCCTTGCAAGCACCTGTTTGTAGTTTGTGGAAGATAAGCCTATTGCATTCTTTGTTTGGCAGGGAGCGCAGGGATGCGGGCGTTTACACGGCAATCTGCCGTGACACATCAACGCTGAGCATCTGTAAATAGCAATATAAAGCACTGGCACAAAAATAGCCACTCCAGAGCACTCCAAACACCACTGCTTCCACGAGAGGAGACACAGGGAGGAAGAGAGGGGAAAGAAGCTTTACTTAGGAGATGCTCATGGGGACAGCTCTTCCAGGCCACAGATGACACACAGTTCTTAGAGGGCAGCTGGGAAACGCTTCTTCTGGCTACCACTGTAACTCCAAGGGCACAACCCATTCCTAAACACAGGTTGATTCCAAGAGAAAGGAAGGCCAGCAAGCCAGCAGCATGAATTATTTTGATGGTAATTCAGGAAAGGATAGGATTTTGCCTGTATAGTTATGCTTATATTGACACGAGACAAGCGAATGCTCCCGAGAAGCACCAGCTCTGCTAAACATCACCTGCACATGCCATAGGTCCTCCCGTGTGGTGAAAGATGGGCAGCTCCACACAGACATCTGCTTCAAAAAGTGGTGTGGTTTGCTTGCTCAGAAAGAACAGACATTACATTTTTTGGCCTAGGGTTTTCTCCAAGAGCTACCCAAAATACTTTGCATGTTTCTTAGTTTGGACTTCAAATACATGAAAGCAAAGACAATATTGGCTCAGTATCAATGATAATTCTGGAAAAAAAAATAGCAGGTTAGATACGAAATATCAGGCTACCGAGCAGAATCCATCAGAAAAAAATACAGCAAGGTGGTATTTTTGACTTATATCTCTTTCGTATTTTGAGTAGACAAAAATATGGGACATATAGTCCACTCTTAAATGCTTACACAGAATAATGTTAACTAGCAGATTTCCTTAGGTATTTATTTCATTATACAATAAAAAGTATTTATGTCTATTAAATACCTGCATACACACAAATATTCCCAACTAAACAGGTCAGTGTCATGGCTCAACTATCAGCTTTTCTGAGCAATCATAAAGCTTGATAATCACTGGTCAAGAAAGTCAAGAAAAATAGACAGAAATCACTTTTTATGTGAGGTTTAACCAAGAAGCATCGTGCTCTTCATGTTTCATTAGGGAATGAAGCAAACCGGTTCAATAAAATACATATAAAACAACAGTACTTTAATCAAAGGTTTCCAACAGTGCTGAACACAAATAACAGGAGCCTGTTGTAGGTCCAGTGAGAGAACTTAACTATAACATCCCATTCGGCATCTCATCACTTCTAGTATTGCCAGTTCTGCAGTTCAGACTCCGGCAGAGCAGCAACACATACAGAGGCACACAAAAGATTCAAAGAAATAAGTTTCTCAATGCCAGACTTAATAGGAAACTTTGAATTTGGGTAACATTGACAGTTCATTCTAGCACGTTTCATGTTCTATTGGTTTAATGGAAAATCAGTATATTTGAGTCACATTTAGATTAGTTATTTCCAGCACACTGAAAAGACTGTGTTTATAAGCTATGTACAATCCTGTCGCTTTCTGAGAAATATTTCTGTAGTTTTTTGTTGATAGAGAGTTCATTTATACAGTTATAATCAAAACTTAATTCATTTACAATACCTGTTTGAGATCTAATCTATTCAGCACAATAGCAAGTTATAGATGTGCAGTTTCCTATCTGTACAATAAAACATTAGTCACCTAAAAGCATCTAATATATAAAAAACTATAAAAGCATAATGATGTTATCTTGTTAGTACTACATATATATGCAGACATTCTGTAGACATTCCCGCCAGGAATAATAAGAGACCATCCTTAGCTGGGAGTTACAGACTAGCATATTCTACAGCCTCCATTGCAAGCCAAACTGAACTCAGGCAGAGTTGTTCAATCAAGTGTGAGCCACTCCACAGTCTGTCTGTCTTCAGTTCCTTATCCTCCAATATTTCCAGAAATCACTCCTATTAAAGCTGCTTTCACATTGTTTCATTTGGTCATGACATCTTTTAGGGTACTCATGTTAAATCTGAAGGTAAAAATGTTATAGAACATAACAGTTTATCTGGATTCTCTCTTAGCTGGGTTCCTGAGAAACAATGGCTGCAAGAATGGGAATTTATACAAAAAATCCCTCATGCAATCAAGGCCTAAGTCGCTGCTCTTAAATCTGATGTTCAGTTTCATGACAATTGTTCACGATCACTTCATAGCTACAACAGTTTTGAAACTATAGCCCAAAAGAAAAAGGACTTAGCATTCCTGAGGTTTAAAAATGTAAACAACGTGCTCCAGGGTGGCCATATTTTGTACAACAGCACCCAACACAATCAACAGCAGATGAAGACATACAGAAGAAGAGACAAAATCCACACCTGCCAGCTGAGTGGTTCTTTACTGATACTGCTGCTAAGCAGAAGGAGGAGACATATGTGGACAAGACACAGGCTTCACAATAGAAGTGAAGAGAAATTATAAATGGAAAAAAGTTCAACAAATCAAAACGTCCCATGAACTAGAAGAGATTGGAAAGACAAAAATTAGGACCAGAGTCTTTTCTTCCCTCAAGACTATGCAGTGATGTGTACTTAAGGGTGATCTGTGGCCCAGTACTGTACAAGAAAATCATTAATAGCTGGTGAATTCAACCGTTTGCCACTAAGCTCAGAACGTGGCCCGGAGTCCCTCCTACCTGAGTTTCATCTGAAAAGCCAAGCGAAAGGGTGCATGGGGAAGGAGCATAAAATATGCACTAGAGTTCTCCACTGCAGTTAAGAGATCTGCAGTGCTGATCAAAGAGAAGAATTTTGCCCCTAGAAAAAGAAAAAAAAAATCAATCACTATAAAGCCTTGTAAAAAGAACATAAAAATGAAATTGCAGCTCATAGAGAAAAAATGCAAAAGCATTAAAAACTAGCCAGGAGACACCATGGAAAATATTACGCTTCCTATGAAGAATAGTATTTTAAATGAACCAGCTACTGCATATATAGGACTAAGGAACAGAAATGAAAGATGTAGTAAAATAAAAGCATATGATATTCCTCTCAATCATCAGCAAAATTTAGGGGAGAACACTATATATCATAACTTTCAAAATTCTACTTAACCAGCATTCCACAATTTTATTAAAATGCCTCAATTCATAAGATATAACATATTTTAGATTAAAATGCCCTGATATAATGTGCACTTGAAGTCATCTGAAGATGGCAGCATTTTAATCTTAGCTCATCCATTCATATTTTTCCATTTATTTTCATAGCTTTGTTGAAGTAAACAATATCAAGATAACATGACTTTTTTTTTTTTTTTTTTTTTTTAGGGCAGTGATTTTGGGAGCACTTAAAGCCAGTAGGGATTAAGCTGTTCTCCCAGTTTATTTGCAGACATGCTCCAACCAAAAACCTGCTCTCAATGCTAATAAGCTTAGAGAAAGTGAAGTTCAGTCCAAACACAGTATGTTCTCCTTGATCACTGCAAAGCTCAGAAAGGTCAATGTTAAATTACCACTGGCTCTTAGTCACTTTTGCAAACAGGAGCCTCAATTTTGAGGCAGAGTTGACCAGAGAGCGTCATATTTGCATTCGTATGTTTTCTTGCCTAATTCTAGTCAAGCCAGACACAGGGTTAGTCCCTCTTCCTCACAGTTCAAATGTGGTTCCAAAGGAACACAAGTCTTCTTACTTTACTGGAAGAAAATCTTAATTTTAACACATTTCCTACATAGCAGGTGTCTCCAGAACTATCTGACCTTGTGCAGATGGATCTAGTTAACTTTATGTCATCTGGACAGCAAAAGTAAGTAATCTGCCATAGACTATATGATCCAATTGATGTGCACGGAATTTGTTACTGTAATGTCTGAAAAGAAAATGCTGGCAGCAAACTAACCACTTAAAGACAGCTCTGAAGGCTCATGTAAATGTGTACAGCCAACCAAAAAGATCTTAAAAGTACCAAAATAAGCTAGGATAGATACAAAGCAAAGAAGAAGAAACCATCAGAAAAATAAGACTTTTTTAAAAAAAGCAAAATAAGTCTTCGAAAAGGCATAATATGGAAAAATGAAAAGGTAAAGTAAAACTGCACTGGTGTCCATCACCTAAGAGGTTCTGGAGTTCCCCTCCATGCAGCACACACCTCAGGATATGTCTTAAGACCAGGCATCAGTAGAAGATGTTATGGGAAATATATAAAATTAGAACAATCTCAGGGGTGGCATGGGATTTACCCAAGAGAGAGTTAAAATCTGAAACTGCAGGGTGGCCTAACATGGCACACAATCTGTCAGTTAAATCAACACGGGCACTAAGGGAAGGGAAGACGGCAAACGTGACACTGGTTTTTCATAAAGACTCCAAATTTGATCCAGGAAGGCTGGACTCCTACCCCTCAGATAGGGTGATATGGGTGAAACTAAACTAAAAAATAGCAACAACCAAAGTTTTGCAGTGCTTCAAGTCTGAAGATGCAGGACCAAAGGCAAAGTTGCTTCCCTGCAAAGCGCACAGCCGAACCCAAGGAGACACCAGGAGGGAAAGCCATGTGTGGAGAACAGCAAAGGTAGACAAGGCACCCAAGAAGTCAGGACTGGCATGGGCTACCCTGCTTATTACCACAAGGATCTGAACAAGGTCCCTAAGTGAGTGGCAGTCTCGTGCCTCCGTCTTTTTCAGGCTGTACCACGAAAGACATCCTTTCATTTCCGATGTAGCATTCTGGAGACGAAAGCACAGAGATGGTTCCTAGCCCTTCTCTCTCTTTGGGGAGGGAGAGTGTTCACGTAGCTGAGATAGAGCTCAGAGCTTCTGGCCTAATGGTTTCAATTTTGCTGCATTAATTACATGGAAGCAGCATCGTTTGTTAAACTGGTGTGAATGTATGACACAGGGGTATCAGGGCCCCTTTAAAATACATATGAGTAGGCAGAGATAAAGGAAAAAAAGAGAAGGAGAAATCTTGAGAGTGAGAGGCACTATTAAACACTTTGTACTTATCTTGCTAAGGAAGAGCTTTGTTCCAGAGGGAAAAAAACCCTCTCTCGGAAGCTATCCAGACAGTAAACAGACCATTCTTTAAACTGTGGCGTATCTACAGCAATGCGTACATCAGAGGACTGGCATGAAGAAAGCATTTTTCTCATAGATAAAGCAGAAGAAAAGGTCTCTTGGAGCAGTGATAATTTGGATCTTGTGTTTTAGTTAGATTTCCAAGGCAAATCCAGAAAAAGTCTAAAAAGTCCTTAAAGAAAAAAAAATATCAACAAGTACTGAAGTATGTTGAAGCACTGCTTCTTGCAACAAGTTCTTCTCCCAGGATAGGAAAAGTAAAGGTTTCAAAGGCTTCTCGGCACTTTTGTATCGCCAGCTGTAGGGGACATCAAGGCTCAGATGCACGAACATCACCTGGGCAGCTAGTTTGCTATTGCAGGTCCAAGATTGGGATGACAGGTCCAGCCGAGGCACCAAATATCCAAGTTCTTGGTGTGGAATTACATGCCAGACTGGTAGTGGTAAGGGGGGAAAAGGAGGTTTAATTCCCTGCTCCAAAGAGCTTAATTCATTTCAAGAGGGATTTTTTTCTCACACCCTCCTGTGCCACTTAAATCCACCTGGGACTTGCTCATGCTAGGGATGCCATAGCTATGAGTTCAAGAACCTCACTCTTTGCAGCCATAAACTAGATGCAGCCAGCAGGAGATTCCCACCCTTAGCCACCAGTGATTTACTGGAATTTATGAGGTACCAGGCCGCCCATGTCCTCGTGGCCCTTTCATGCTCAGACTTAGTGTTCAAGCCCCTGCTGTTCCTCTCCTGAGATCCAGCAGCTACAGAGACCTATGAGCAGGGACCCAGGAACTTTCTAAGCAGTTCCTCCTATCCAAGTCAGCAGTTCCTTTGATTCAAACCTCACTGTTCATACCTCAAAAGCAAAGACAGCAGCAGAGCAGAAGGGCAGGACACCCCAAAACCTCCTAGCTAACCAGAGGGAGCAACCGAAAGTCAGGTGATATGAAATGGGGAGAACAGCAGGCATGTCTAATTTTATTTCATCTCTTCAGATCTTGAAACCCCCCTCTGGCCTTCAGTTGGGTACAAATAGCAGCTTTTGCTGTCAATACATCATCATCTGGGGAGACATTCAGAAATATAATCTGTATTACTCACCAGTATCATCCCAGTTCTGCAAGCTTCTGCAGAGCAGGTACCTGCCACATTAAATGATTTCTTCTAGTTTTGCAATTTAAATGGAGAGATCAGTATTAGAGCCTTGGCAAGCAATGAAAGTGAAAACAGACACTGTAAAAAACATCATGACTTCTGCTTCTTGTGCAGCAGCCACCCGTTGATAAAAGGTGGCATGTGCCCCTCTCCTTCACAGGCTCACTAGTAAATAATCACCAATTTACACATTCCAGCACAATACCCCTGCCTACAAATTGCTTCTTCAAAGATTTCCTTTTCCCCTGGAAGCACCACTTCGCAGCGTGTTGAAATTACATCTTATTCTTTTCTTTGAAAGATCTCTCCCTGCACAGCCAAATAAAGAGAGAGCATTTGCATAATTCTTCTTTTTAAATGATTTCAGGTTGATACAGGTTCTTTAGAGATTTGTTATTCAGCAG
>NW_010580227.1:62132-73870 GCF_000705375.1 Tinamus guttatus
TCCTGCTCCGACCCGCTCTCAGGGTTGTAGCAAACACAAATTGTAATTGTAGCCTATTTGCACAGCCAGACAGACTATTTCCCTTTGTGGTCCTGTTCCCTGATGAGGTAAATATAATGACTGCATTTAATATATATAGTTGCATATAATAATATATTATTATTTTAATAGACAATTACATAAAGCTAGCTACTTATTAAGGTTCTTTGCTTCCATCAAACATTTTGATAACTTCAAAAATATCTTTTGACAATTGCTTGTTTTCTTGGGTCTTCATGAACATGAAACTTTCCTAGAATCTACCTGAAGTTTTAGAAAACTTGTGCAGAGGTGTTTTTTGTGTATCAAGAGAGCTGAAGGCACCCTCCAACCTCACATGGTGGAGGTGCTCTCTTGCAACCACTCATGCTCACATGAATACAAAACCTAAATATTACAGTTTGCAAGCCAGCATGGTCCTAATCTCATCGCTTATCTATTCCCAAAATTCTCCGGGAAGACACAAATGAATAATTTGTCAAGGGAAAGTGTGCATGGACCGTTGCTTGGTATTCCAAAAACCTTTTTGAAGGAGGTGCTAGTTTGGAGCAATCTTTCATTGGTAATAAAATAGTCAAGGCTACTAAAAAGGTCTTTCTTATCTATACTGTAACAGCAGTTGGCCTGCAAGAAAATAATTCCCGGCAGTCATTTCCCCTTTCTTCAATACATACACATTCACACACAAATGTACATACATATATAGAGAGAAATATATATATACATTTTTAACAAGGATAAAGAATCCAGTGGGCCATAGCAATGTCATCTGATGCAGTGTGAAAGACACAGCGGAGTGAAAACCCTGCACTTTATATGGTGGGTTTTTTTGTACTGTTGTCAGGTTTGCTGAAGTTTGACCCTCTTATCCCTTAATTGCAACATTTTCTGGTCCCTGCTTGAGCTCCAGCACTCACACAGTGGGCAGGTGCATTCTGGTTTCATTAAGCCTCAAAAATGAGCAGCTGTAGCAGCTAGCTCTAAATGAGGACATTTCTGCCCGAAATACCTATTCACAGTCAGCATTTACGGGCATCACTTCTGTGTTTCTGTGAAGAGCAGAGGCACAAACTGGTTACCCTTTCCAGAGCATGAGCAACCAAAGCAGAGGTTTCACACCGGATGCGAGCCCAGCTGTCTGGCAGAGGATCCCAGGCTTATTCCCACAGGACCAGGGATTTTTAGATAGTTTTCCTTCAAATTCTGAACAGAATCAAGGCTATTCATGTCCAGGACAAAGTAGGATGAAGCCAACACAACACAGGACTTTTCCTCTGATCCATGTTCTAGAAAGATTTGAAAGTTCATGAAGGTTTCTGGCTTGGCTAACACAACCTAAGTACCATAACAAATCATATTTATTCTATATTAAAAATAAAAGTCTACAGCTCAAGCTACAGATTAAACTGAGCAGCTGAATCCAAAACCACTTTGGACTGAGTCTTTCACTCAGTAAGTCCTAAGCACCTTACAGACAGCAACATCTGGCAGAAGAACCTTTAGCCCCATTCCAAGGTCCACCTGCATCCCTGGTCCCATTTTTGCTTTCTCCTTAATGGACCTATTTACCCCATAAGAAGCAAACTTCTCATATAGATTCTCCCATGAAAGTAACAGTGAGGCAAGAATGGTGCATGACAGTCACCAGAATAATAATTAATGCTATGAAAACAAAACTTCAACTGCTAATTCTCTCATAGGAGGTTTAACAAATAACATTAGCCTTGAGCATAACTAAGTACATTTTAACATGGTTCTTTACAATAGGGGTTCAATTACCCATAGCTGACTTTTTTCAGTATAGTCATAAAATTAATACTATACTAATGAGTCAGTGAAGAGTAAACTGATGGGTAGTTTCATTCAGACTAGAGCTATTCAGAACATTTTCAATTAAACATTCATTCTTTTGAAAATGCATTTTGCCACAGTGAAAATGCTTTGCAGTTAAATATTGATTTCAAGGAGAAAGGTTTCAGAGATCCAGGATGCTCTTGCTGACCACCTTAAGGACAAACCAAAACAAAACTTATTTCTTTTCAATGCACATCTGGTATTTTAACACAGCTCTGTGTTGCGGAAATGTTTGCAGGACTGATTTGTTGCAAGACAAAACAATAAAGATTTCAAAAAAACTTCTGTGAAATGGAGTTCTTCTATCTTAATCAGTCCTTATTAAGTACTCCTTACTCTCTCTGGGAAATAAATACCATCACTGCCAATAGATTTTAGAAGGTTACTTTGTTGTTCCCACTAAACTGCTGGACATCCAAGTGTAAAAAACAAACAGCAGCAGGAGAAGCCAATGCTAAGTGATGCTCTGGTTGAACATTAAATTGCATAATTGTATCTGGTAAATGGACTATTCTGTTTATAGACAAATGTTGATTTACTTTTGTGTCTTCATCAATAGTTTTGATCTTGTATTGATAACATAGTTATATTGGTCTTCCATTAGAATGAAATACTGCAATGTTTAATAGCTTGCTCTCTACTTGAAAAAGTTTCAAGGTAGTTTGAGGAAAGCTGGCTGAGAAAATTCGGGCTATAGGGCAACTAAGACAGAACAATAATAGCAGCAAAGAAGCTAGGGGACAAAGCAAACCTTAAAAAGCACTGGGGAATTAGAATGTGTTTTGTTTATTGAAATCAACATAAACATGAGCTCAACTACAGGCACGTCTTTTAAAAATAGGATGCAATTTTGATAGAACATTTGAGAGTTTGTCTAGATGAGGTTTTCATTGGCACTAAATAAAAATATTGGTTTATCAATAAATAAATAAATAAATAAATGGCCCAAGCATTGAAGCTAATAAAATTGCTAGATGCTCTGAAATTCGCAAAGGCATTTTGAAGTAGAGGGACTGTTTTTCCTGCAGAACCGCATGTGGGTCCCTGTGCACGCGGCACGGCTCCCTGTGATGCAGTGTCCCCTTCTGCTGCTGCTTCTGAGCAGCAAGGCAAGAGGACTCGGGTCTGTTCTCTGCAGCCCTCTTCCACAGACAGCTGCAGAGCCAGGGGGTAAACCCAAGCCTAACTGATCCATCAGGTTGATGCAACGGCCGAATGGGCATTCCAGTGACCAACACCACCCTGCAGAAGGAGCGGACAAACCCCACGCCAGGCACCTTCAGCCCAGCAAACTCCGCGAGCGAGGACGGGGCTGAAGAAGTCTCAGGCCAGAACAGCCTGGAGTTCCCGCTCGGGACCCCGTGTTGGTTGCCCACCTTGTGCCACATGCGGTCTTTTGAAGCCACCAAAGCCCCTGAGAACTGGTTTCCCAGCTTTCCACAGCAATAATCTTGGATTCCTGATACACTTGAAATCGCCTGGGCTTTAGGAGGATTGGAATAAACTGTTGATTCTGCCCCAGCATTGGGCTTGGTGCTTGAGCTGGATTTCTCCCCCTCTTTAGCGCTTGGTTTTATCCTAAGCTAAATACAGACATCTCCTACAGTTTATGGACATTTTATTTCCTGGTCTTTTCTGCAATTAATATACAGGCACAACATAAAAATGACTGGATAATAACAAAACAGTGAAGCCAAATAGCTTCTGAGTAAACTAGAGTCTTACTTCAGGACTGTCTTCTGCCTTCCACTTTTCTCACATCAGTCACTGACTGTGCTCTAGGGCATCAGCAATTCCCAAGCGGAATTCAAAAGGTGTTTCCAAAACTCCTCCTTTCAAAACAATCTCAACCATTCATTTGAAGAAACACCTCATCTGAGTCCGCATACAAGCTTCCCTTTTCCTTGAAACCCAGACAGAATAAAAAGATGATGATGAAGAATAAAATAAATGAAAGAGGTTGAAGGGTGGAGGAGTTCCCTATAAAAAGGGAAAAAAATAAAAAATAAAAAGGGATGGCAGGCTGCGGTGCTGCGAAGCGTTTGTTTATAACAAACAGCAAGATACAAAGAAAACTGGCCAGGTGAAAGCATACGATTGCGTTACACTGAACCCCAGTTAAATGAATATCTGACACTAAATAAATCTCTTAATAAAATTACTCCACTCTAGTACCCTACACACTCTGCATATGTAATAAAACTCTTTAAAATGAATAGCTGATAAGGAAATGAACCTGTTCAGGGAATGAATAAACACACATTCGCATATACACACAGAAATACCAAATGGTGAAACATACTCATAGTGATTATCAGACTGTTAAAATAATAACCCTGTGAAACAAATAAATCTGCCCCACAGCAAATTATGTCTCTGCTGTACTTATGGTGAAACCTTCTACAA
Organism: Tinamus guttatus; assembly: GCF_000705375.1. Next base: position 66,432 of record NW_010580227.1, read on the forward strand.
ACACCTGATAAAGGAATAAACCTGTTAAAGGAATAAATTGACTGTACAGTAAGGTTATCCACAGATTTACACTGGACTGCAGTGATAAACCTCCTTTTTCATTAGTCCAATAGATCATAGGATATACACTACTTACAAATGTTTCAGCATTAAATATAAGCTGGAGTGCTCTGCTGTCTGTATGCATTGGAGGGCAAGGGGTCAATAAAAAGACTGAATGTTGCTTTACAAAATATCTGTCAGAGGACATTAGCAGAATACCTGATCAAGAGATGAGCTGGCTGTAAAACATCCCCTATACACCCCAACTTCCAGTGTGTATAAGTCAATGGCAGCCTAGGGGTCAGCAGGTCTAAAACTCCCACTACTTATTTAAATGCTTAACCCCATACACCCAGATTTTAAAAAAAAAAAAAAGCACCGTAAGGCCACGATATACTTCTGCTGGTAGATAGACCTGCATAGGTCTGCATTATTAGCAATAGATATTAGGAAATTAATAAATAATAGGAAAAAAATCTATATGGGAAGAATGGTCAAATATTGGAACAGGCTGCCCAGGGCAGTGGTGGAGTCACCGTCCCTGGCAGTGCTCAAGAAACGTGCAGATGAGGTGCTTAGGGACATAGTTTACCAGGCAGGGTGGGGATGGGTTTATGGTTGGACTTAATGATCCTGAGGGTCTTTTCCTCGATGATTCTGTGATTCTGTCTCAAACACTTGCCAGACATCACGCTAGAGACCTGTGCCAGGCTCTGAAATATCACAGTGCGAGAGGCAAGATTTGGATATAGCCACTCTCCAGAAGGCTTTGGCATCTGCTCTTGGGCAGTGAGCACGCTCATGTGCACCCACGAGGTCCTCCTGCAGAGCAGCGAGGACAAGAGGTGGCAGGATGAAGCCCTGGCCCCATCTAGCAGCTGCCCCAGCCTGGTGATGCCAACTGGAGGAAGCCAGAACAAGAACCTAATTAACTAAAACCGGAGAGCAGGCTGAGCCCCCTCTGAATGCTCATAGGGTCTGACAGAGGATACGGCACTTGGACCATTCCTCCCAGCGTACTCCAGCGAGGCCATACCCACCAGAAGACTCAGGCTTTGAGTGTGGTGGGAAAATGGCCTAACAGATTTTTGTGGCTGTGAGTGAAGCACTGATGGAAGAGAGGCATAAGAGCATATATTCCCCACAGGAAAATTCATAAATGGCGCTATTGGATAACTTATTACTAGATGAGCCCCACATTAAAGTCCAAAAGTGAGGGTCATTTGCCAGGCAAAGGAGATTGCTGGAATCCAGTTCTTAGAGAAAGAGAGATCCAGGACCCCAAACCCCATCGATTTAGAGACACTCATAGCCCACTTAAGGCTCACTGGCAACATTTCTCTGCTCCGAGACACCAATCTCGCAACACAAGGCCATGCACTCAGAGCTGTGTGGGGAACACAGAGCATCCTTTGGTTCCAGTCCTATAGCTCTCCCTCCATGTCCAGTCAAGAATTTGTCTGATAAATTGGTTTTGTTGGGTGTGAAATTGTTTAATTTCAGGTTTAATAAAACAGGATTAATAAATTTTAAAAGTGGAAAAAATATTTTAAACTACCGTGCTTAAATTCCTAGGGCCCCACACAAAAGAACCTGGAGCCTCTTTGAGGGGTCTGTTGACTCGGCTCAATCCCAGAACTAAGGGAGGCAAAGAGAAAAGGAACAGGATAAAACTTCTTTCTAGTGTTCCAGAGAAGGGGAGGGACAAGCAAGTAATGTGGAGAACAACTAAGATGAAATGCGATGTTGAAATGAATAAGTAAGTTCATTATATTCTACAACACGATAAGACTTTGCAGGCCTGATTACAACATTAAGGGACGGTGCTGCAATATTATAAATTACCGGGTGAAGCACTCCTGTTTCTGTCTCTATATTTCTAAGGTGGGAGAAGTTAATTATTTTTATAGGTCTAGATATTGCAAGGATGAGTATATCAGAATATCTTGTCATCAAGTCTAAAGACAGCAGTGGAGTAAAGGCAGAGGGGAAGAGGGGAACTACCCCATTTAAAGAAAATTATTATAAAAATACTAAAAGTGATATATAGATTTTTTGACCTACATCCATCATTTTTACATGCATAGGTACTTCATGCCTTGTCTCCATAAACCATCACTCTGTTATTTTTCATGAGGCTGCAAGTAAATGGCCAAAGCTTAAGACTTGAAGGTAAAAAAGTAAATAAATATATAAATAAAATCAATATGAATGAAAAGGTTCATGTGAATTTGTACGATTTTATTATTATTAAAGAACACAGGGAGAAGAACAGCATTTCTAGTACTCTAAGTGGTCTGTGGTACAATCAGTAACCCTGAAGTATATTCAGCAATCTTTTTTTTCTTTTTTTTTTCAATTGCCCACCGCAGCCTATATTACAAATACATAAATCATAATGTTTCAACAAAAGCAAAATTTAATTTTCTCCTTTCAGCTGTTATCTGGGCCGGGTGGTATATGGCAGGCTGCGGCCGAGTCATTTATTACACTTGCTGAATGGATAATGGCAGGGAGAGTCTATTATACCCAGCTTTGTTAGGGCTTTGAATGCGCTACTGAAACCTGTGGCAGCCTAAATCTCTTTACATCTGTAATAGATACACAGCACTCTATTATTTCATGCCAGAGCAAAATTAAATAGTTGTGTGGAGGGGGAGGAGGAGGGAATGGGGCTGGGGCGGCGGGAGGAGCGGGCTCTGGTGATGGAGGAAGGCATTTTGCTGAGCGCGCTTTAAGGGAAGCGTCACTCTGCAACTCATGATCATCTTGCAGGCCTCTCTTCCCCCCCCTGCTTCCCTTTCAGAGAAATTTGCCTTAAAAACAAAATATGCAAGGACTCTGCCCTTCCCTTTTCCCCTCGTGGATTTTATTTCCCAGAATTGCAGGCTAACAGCAACCCTCGCTTGCCCTGCCTCGTGGCAGGAGAGAAAGCCATATTCCTCCCTCCTGGGAGCAGAACTGGCTCATGTCCTTGGTAGACACCACCCAGGCCTGCGTTACCACCTCGGACGCAGGTGTCCCACGCAGGAGATGTGCAGGGAGCCTGTACCAAAAGGGGGACACAACAGCCTCTTCTGAGGGCTGGAGAAGGATCTCCTTTCCCTCCAGCCCCCTTGGCACGACACCACTGCTTTGGGCAAACGCCCGCACCCTCCATTGCTCGCCCGGCTACTGGCCAGGGCACAGCAGGCAACTTCACACCCACCGCCCTTGGCTGTCTCACCACGCAGCCTTCTCCTTCCACCCAGGAAAGGTTGCTGGGTAATAGAGCACAAAGAGCACCCGACTCGCTGAGATGGTCCTTAGGGGAGAACAGGATTTTACTGCTGTTTTGGGGAAAGGGAAAGACCATATTTCTGGAAATTCATGCTACAAATAAGAAAAAATACAGATTTGTGACTACTGGGAATAATGGAATTATGTCATTGGATAGATTGTTACTAAGCATTTTTTTGGTCAGCTCCCCCGACAGGTGGTACAGGCACAGCCCATGTACAGATCATGGGCAACACCACCTCATCTGGCCAAAAATCTGTATTTGGATGCAAGACCAGCCCCTCAAACAGGGCCCAAGTGGAAGTAAGGGCTGCAGCAGCAGTGTACACTGGCTTCCTACCAAAGCAAATGCACAAAACTGAACTGAGTAGGTTGAAGAAATTCTCAAGATCACAGACTTCCCATATGGGATGAGCATGGCTGGACAGACTGGGAAGAGATGGCTTAGAAAGGAGGAGCTCGGTTTGTTCAGAGGGTGCTAGTGTTTGGTTATGGAGCCTGTTGCTTTTTTCGTAACTGAAGCTATGAGAAAATTATGAGTGGTTTTTGACACCACTCCTGTTTTGGCTAGAGACAGTAGAGACAAACAGGGTGTAGAGTAAGTGCTACACAAACTATACCTGGGGATAGTTCAGCACAATCTGAACATGCTCTTTATGCAATCTTAGCAGAGGCGCGATCACAGCCTTCATGCAGTTCTTCCAACCATGGAGACCCTTCTCTTCCTACAGGAGGAAAGACAAGGGAGCCTCTTTGGGCTTGAGCAGTCTCCATGGTGGCAGCTGGCTGGGACTTTACCAAATGTCATCCCACAGCAGCCCCCATCACATCTGGTACCTCTGATACCCAATAAGACTTGCACAAGCAGAGAAAGTGCACGTGACAGGTTAGCTTAATGCACATGGTTGTGTTTCCCTCTGGTGGCTGCAATTAGTGGCTATAACAATCAGTTACAGAACTCTCTGAGAGCTCCTTAGCTTAAGAGGCAGAGATCCATGTTACAAACGTGGCGTCTCTATACATAAAGTGATTTTTGTTGCACTTGCAAATCTCCAAGAGAGAGTACCTCGGCCTTCAAAGGTAGCAAAGCATTGGCCCATGAACAGAAATCATCTCCAAATCAGCTTTGCAAGGATATGTTGCTGCTCAAACGCGATTTTCTAGAAAGGGAGACACAGTGAGAGAAACCACTGCATTGAAGCAAAGAAAACTGGCCAGGCCTCCTCCATCCTGCACAACATCCTTGTGAGCACAGCGGGGCTAACACAGCCTTGCCCTTCACAGCGCTGCGCATGAGATACCCAGCGATGGGTCAGGGACAAAATAACAAGTTTGCTATAGTTAGCCCCAGACAATCTTATTATTCCCCCCAATCAAAAAGAGTTTATCCTTTAGCTCCCCTTAACTCTATTATCAAGCAAGAATTCTCTTGCTGCGTTACTTGTAATAGCATTGTCCTACTCTCTGATAACAAGAGGAAACTTACCCCATCCTCCTACCTGCCAAATCTTCTACCAATCATCTCAAGCAAGAGGATTAAAACTGCTACTGGGTGAGGCTGCAGTTGCTCTGTGCCTGCTTGCTTTTTAAAAAGCCATCTTATCTATGTTCAAAGAAGTAAAGGCTCTTCCCTCGATGTGTCGCTCTGTTATCGTGTACAGGCTCTTTCGCCATCACGCTTCCGAGGCAGATTGATTCAATCTGTAGATAGCAGTGCCCCACTCCCTAGAGAAGCTAAAAGCCCCACAACTCCAAATGTTCCAGCACAGCATTTTATTCTTTTATCGTTATAAGGGCTCACACAGGGGAGGAGGTTGTTTAGTGTTTTTCATTTGGAAGCTGAACAGGAGAGGAACTTTTTTCCTCTTTTTTGAGGGTTGATTGACCCTTGACTAGCAAGTCCCATTCATTTCCTTACTCTAAGGCATTAAAAACTATCTATTTATGTTGCTTGTCATTAACGAGACATGAACCTATAAGCACATCACCTTTCAAGAAGACCCACTGACACACACACTGCACTTTGGCCAAGTTTGCTTGTGTGGAAACAGAGCTGAACCCAATTCAAAACCACTGAGAAGTCCTTGGACAAGTCCTGCAGAGCCCCCAGTGAGCTATGGTGAGGAGATGGAGAGGCATGTTTTGCCTCTCAATTTTCATCCTCCCTTTCTATGCCCCTTAGATATCTCCAGTGTTGATGCCTGTCTGACCTCACACTGAAATTCAGAAAAAAAACATGTACCTCCTCTCTGCAACCTCTTGAAAACTCCACCGTGAAACACTGTGGATATCCCATCTGTGCCTCATGACATACAGTATTAAAAATCCTTTTTCTCTGGAATTACTGTAACAGCCCCAGTCTCAAAAGAAGCCTAAGCTGCCACTGTCCTCAGGGCTGTGCAGACACCCAGGAATAAAAAAAGTTCTTGCACTCTGTAATCTAAAGCAGCAAAACAGACAAAACAGCAAAACACACAAATACATGATGGCGTGCAGGGGCCGAGCGATACAAGGCAGATCACCAGCCAGCCTAAATGCTGGCCCTCAGTTCCCAGTTTCTCCCCAGGAAATCTGTAGCTCCATCCCTCTTTATTTTGTGAATATGCAAGTTTTGAAACAAAAGTATATATGCTGAAAACAAACAAATATACATGATTTTCCAAAGAGCGCAGTAGCAAAGACAAAACCCTAAAGCAGGCACGCAAACTTCTCAACGAAACCCTTCTCAGTGACATTAACCACGATCGGAGCAGCCGTCGGAGCCGCTTGCCTCTGCTGTTTGTAAAGCTTATGTACATCCCATAGGAGCTTCCATTTAAATAGGGGAGGGATTTCATCTCTAAACAACAAGGCTAGTGTCAGATGTAGCTGACACATGCGGGGTAAAGGTTATAATTTCATGAGGCATGAATGTTTTTTAATTTCAACCAATTAAATTAAACTCTCAGTTTGAGGCCCATAGTGCCTGGGCGCTGAAATGACCATTTACCGCATACATCAGATACTCGAGAGGTTTCCCTGGCTGTGTTATTTCTTCAGCCCAATGACTAGATGAAAGGAATCTGCTGAAGCGTGAGCTCTATAACAATATAAAATAAAACCAGTGATGAAGGTTTCCCAGGGCTTTTTTTAAAAAAAGGAAAAAAAATGCTGTTACATTGCTTAGCTAATTTCACAGTTAGACTACAGGAAAAGAATTTATTATGTAGATTTGTAATAATAGTTCTTTGTAGAGGAAATTAAGCATTTTGGAGTAGATCAGATTGAGCAAAGGGCTACCTTCTAGTTGACAGCAGACTTCTTCCCAGCAATATCTAAAGAATCATGCTTACATTCATTGTGGCTTAAATAAAGTGGTTAAATAATAATAAATAACTTGCAATATTTATGAGATTCAAAGGAAGTTTGAGACCCAAGTTCCCCCTCCTTGCTGGCAAGCCAAGGATTTCAAAAGTCACACAGAGTTTCAGGGCTCCAACAGTAAAGCCTAGAGACACCTCTCCAATTGCTCTGTCAGCTGCAGACCCTGGTTTCATGAGCACACGTCTACAAGGAGACATTTCCATTTTTGCAGCTTTCCCGTGAGACTCTACCCACTTATTACTAACAGCAAATATTAATGCAAAGTTATTGACCCAAATCACAAGATATTTGTATTGCAGGTCTTCCATGCATTTCAACACCAAAAACCTTCTGATTCACGGGCAAGGCCAATTTCTTCCCAGCAAAGAGAAGGAGGAAAATAAAGCAAATAATTCCCTACATCAGCATTTTCCTGTAGACAAGTTCACCACAATTCCTATAACACCATCCCTAAAATATCAGCACGTGAAGAGCACAACTGAGAAAAATACCACATGCCAAGTGCTTTTGGCACCACACACACAGAAACACAGTGGTTAGACAGAGAAGAGTCTCAGCAGCACTGTGCCTCGATGAATAAGAAACCAGGAGAATATTCTGGTTTTTCTTGCAAGGCTGACACATAATTACAAGCATGTCATTCCGCCTTACCCTTAACCCCATTTTACAGATATAAAAACGGAGGTGCCAGCTTTCTTTTGAAATTAAAAGTTGTAAAAGTCATATTTGTGCTAATACTATTATTCTTAATGTTG
>NW_010580227.1:77066-107066 GCF_000705375.1 Tinamus guttatus
GCTCTGTCACCCTCACTGTCAAGAATTTTTTCCTTAAGTTCCTGTGGAACTTTTGGTGTTTCAGTTTGTGGCCATTATCTCTAGTTCTGTTGGTAGCCACCACTGAAAAGAGGCCAGCACCATCCTCTTCACTGCCTCCCTTGAGGTACTTAGAGACACTGATCAGGTCCCCTCTCAGCCTTCTCTTCTCCAGACTGAACAGGCCCAGCTCCCTCAGCCTCTCCTCATAGGGCAGATGTTCCAGTCCCCTGATCATCCTTGTAGCCCTGTGCTGGACTCTCTCCAGCAGCTCCACATCCCTCTTGTACTGGGGGGCCCAGACTGACAGACAGGCAGAGGGAAAGACATGTAAATCCACTGTACCCTAAATACTACTGCCTGAGAGCCAAGATGCAGCAGTTATATTAGAAGAAAAAGTAAGCCTCTAAAGTTATTACTAAGCTTCTAACGCTAGCTAAGCTTCTACTACAGCTTCAAAATATCCTTCCTTTATGCAAAAGATGAATGTAGATACCTGAACTCTCTAATAATCAACACCCCTATTTCCAGCCAAATAATGGTCACATTTAGCCCTTTGCAGTTGCTTATTATTCAACAGTTTATTAAATATCTCCTTTCACCAAGCTATGGTACAAACCATCCTTATTGGAAGGTTGCCACTGAACTTTTGCTCCATCAGAATATGATGAAGAAAAATAAAGTGGGGGAAGGCCAACTCTTAATCTCTGTTTTGCATCACTAATTAATAATAATATGAAACAAATGTGAATACTTACAAAAAGTTGCCATCCCCAAAAAATTACTTGAACTGCAACTAAAAGGGGGATACATTTTTAAAAATAAATTTTGTTACAGTGGATTTAAATGTAAAATACGCAGGATCAGACACAATAATAATAAGCAAAAATTCACAAAACCAAAAGAAAAAAAAACATAAACTATCTTTTAAAGCCAGGAAATACTGAATTCAGAGTCCAGAGGCAGAATGAACACTGCTCTTGCACAGCCTGCCTGGTAAGGCTGGCAAGAATCAACATCCCTTGACCACCTCCTTCACCCAGCCTGTTTGGTACCTGTATCTACCATCTCCCTGCTTACCCACCTAGCAGTTGTACAATCCTTGTCTCTCTCACTACAGGCAAGCTAGAAAATCACAGTGGCAGTTTTGCAGAAAATAGCTGGAATAGGATGAGCTGGATGCCGTTTTCTAGCTGTGCCGCAGGGACACCGATTACACCATTTCTTTCTCTGCTCCTGCTTCAAAATGGAGCCCCTCTTGCAAATCACAGGATATAATGATGAATTTGATGAAAAATTCAAACATGGAAGGAATTAAGAGCCTAGAGCAGTCCAGAAGTAATGAACATCATCTTCAGTATTTTGGCTCTCTTCATATAGTCCTGATCACGGATACGGGAAAGAACTGAACAAGCAGTAAAGACAAATACAGATACCAGGATACCATGCAGTGAAACAGGTCAGTCTGCCAGGCTCTGCAGAGAGAGCGGGGTCTGACCGAAAAAGAAGAAAGAGAAAAAAAAGAAAAATCACACATGAATTCAATTCAATTGTAATAGCCTGGGCTGCTATTTAAAGCCTAAAAAGGAATTGTTCTTGAGAGGGAAGACTTAAAATTTATCCTGGTTGAGTATGTTGTCACCCTTGCCCCAGGAGGACGGTTGAACATATAAAAATCAGCATTGAGAATTATGCAGTTCATTCTCCTTAAAACATTGCTTTTTTGTCCTTCTGGCATGAAAATAGTTTACTGTGAACTAAGTTGCACCAAATCCCTTTGAGGTTTTTGTTTGTTTTTTGTTTTTTTTTTAAGCAAATATCCTTCATTTCTATTTTCCCATATATACATTTATTAAATAACAACAGCACCTCTTCATACCACTCAAAATAATTGAGTATTTTGGATCGCATTATCAAGACTGCTCAGAGTGGCAGAGTGAGCGGCTGTTACTCAAGCAATTCACTATTAGCCCCTTGACCTGGATCATTGCTGGAGCAGGTTTTATGAGCTTAATTGCATTTTTCCCCCTTCCTTTGTAAATTAGTCTGCACAGAAAAAAAAAAATCCTAGTTACTGGGCATCATCTCTAGACACATCCACAGTTACGAAAGTCTATTCAAAAAGACTAAATTCCAGCTCTATTTGCTAAACTGTACAGGGCTGAAAAATAAACTAGTCAAATTTCAGTAGCTGTTGTCATTTTATTAAATGGAAAGGGAAAAAGAAAAAAAAAGAGTTATGGTGATTAAGACAGTGTATGTGGCCAGAAAAGGGAAAAAATCCAGGAGAGATGAAGAAGACAGAGACTTAGTGTTTTTACAGTACTGGAAATTACAAAGCTTCCTATGGGGGCCTATATTTGTTATAAGATGGGTTGTTATCTTCAATCTAAAAGCGACCTTGATAAAGTATCTTTTGACACTTTAACTGCTCCTTTAAATGAAATATTCCCTATATCTTCAAGAATCAGCTTGAGTGGAATTGACTCGGTAGCTCAGCTTTAGAAAGACAGGGGAAACATTTTCTAATTTAAAAGAAATTTGAGAAAATAGTTCCATTCCCCTCTCTATTATCTAGCCATTCTGGAGCTTGGGTTTCTGAAACATCAACATGCACAGTTTGCTTTACAATCCTTCTGCAGAAATTAGCTGACACCCATCAATGTAGATAACAGAAAGCTGTGGCATTAACACTTGAGAGTGCATTAATCTTTCCCAAATTAAAATCTGCACCACAGCATTTAAGATTGAGGCCACCATGGTTCAGTGCTGTTTGACCGCCAATTTTGATAAAAGTGTTTTAAGAGAGGTGAGACTTAGATAAATTGCCCATGGTTACACAACAGCAGCAGGGTGTTTAGTCTATTGGCTGCCATCATAGCGGGGTGTCACTGGTGTTTGCATGTTTACATAAAGCGCAGAACAGGCAGAAAAGCGATACCTTACGCTATATTTCTTGGAGGTGACATCAATATTATATTTCATCGGTGGGAGACAAATACATTTTCACATTTGAGTATCAAAAGATAAAGGCACCTTTGGTTGTAAAACAAATGAATATTCTTCCTGAGTTTCCCAGCTATTCACTTTTTCTTAGAGTTTAAAAGCAATCTGCCTGTGCCGGATGGGCGAGTTAAGCTATAGAGATAACAGCCCCGTGTAGCTCCGGGCCCTGCTATGAAATAAGCTTTCGGTTCAACACATGCCAAGGGAAGCCCTTGCCAACAGCAGCAATGTGGTGCATTTCCGTGTTGGGAGGCTGAGCCCTGCTGGCCTCAGGAGGCTGCACCAAGAGGACTTGGCTCCAAAACTGGGCCCTTCCTTTTACCAGTTTGTTTGCCTGAAGACCACCCGGTCTCTTGGGCAAGTCCTCTCACCTCTCTGCACGGACTTCCCCATCGTCGCTTTTTGAGTCTTTGCTAATCCATAGGAGCAATCACCGCGCTCTGGACATATGCAGCAGTAGGGAGAGGCCAGGATGTCCCTTTTGGCCTTACTAACTGTATATCAAAGTCCCCAAATATGCCCACTCCCAGTCTCTAAGTTCAATAAGCCTTGGCTCTTTTTTCATTTACCCTGTTGCAAGTTTGTTTGTTTCTGTATTCTAGGATTTTCAGCAGAACTTCCCGCTCATTAAAAAAAAAAAAAAAAAAAAAAAGTTTAAAGCTCTTTAAAATAAAGACACCCAGTGGTTTTCTCTACCGGACACAACGGGAATGTGAGAGCCCTCCAGGACTTTTCAGCCATTCTCCAGGGAGCTCCTGGGGCGATTTTCAGATGCTCCCAAGGTCTCAAATTCCTGTCTTATTGAGCTCACTTTGAAAAACTCTTCAAACCTACGGGCCAAGAAAACTCCAGTAGTAACTTGTGTTGCTACAGAGCTAACAGAATTGTGAACACTTTTCACTTCCTGCTCCTCAAAAGCTGTGCCCTTAGACTTCAGGTTTACCCTTCAATAATTAGAATTTCCACCTACTATTTTATCTGGTTTCCTTCCTTGTCCTGACACAGCACAGTGAGGTCAGAGTACTAGAAATTAAAAGAAAGGAATGCCCTATGCCAAATTATTCATCCAGCAATACGATACAGAATAAAATATAGTCAGTCTACTGTTTTGATTCCCTTTGGAATTTGGTGAATAATTAAAGCCATTAATTTAATTCTGTCATTACACAGTTATCTCTTACTGCAGTAGACAGAAAAGCAAGCATATATCTATATATATATATATATCCTTACGTGTTATGTACGTGTGTGTAAATATGTCAGTGAAAATACATACTCCTTCAAATTAAGAGAGAAAAAATGAAGAGTTTCATGACTTTACTAGTAGAAAGTGGATCCATTTTTTAAGCAAGAAGTACCTGACGCAAGAGTTGTGAAAAAACAGGTTTTTTTTTTTTTCAAATTCCCATTTACTTGGCTTCTCCGGGAATGACAGGAGTTGTAGGGCTGTTGCCCTTGCCAGGGCAGCCGAGCTCTCCCAAGACGTTGCCAGGGAAGTGGGAAGCTGAGCTCTAGCCTTGGTCTTTGCTGCTGTCATGTCTGTGGTTACGGTACCGAGCTGTGAGGCAGAAGGCCAGGGACCTTCATGTCTGATGGTTGCTGAGTTGCCACGGCCAGATCATTTCATTGCCACAGCCTCAGGCCCTCCCACCTATAAAACTGATAGTCCTCCTTGCCAAATACATAACAGGGCTATGAAAACTAAAAATCAATGAAGCTTTTTGAGATATCCCACTGGAAGTCTCTGCGAATACATAAGAAATAAATGTATTAAGCTGTGTGAAATAAGCTTTTCTTAAAAGAAACAAAAAATTAGCTGAATCATTATCAAGATTAAAGACCATATCACTCACCTAAGGAAAAGCTCCCCTTTGAAAGGCTTTACTTGGATCTCAACATGTCCTGTGCCAGCTTGTCTGCTGCACAGTCAAATTCAGTATTCCAATCATTTTCACCTTTTTTCACTTTGTACTGTATTATAATATATGTGAGCGGACAAATGAAACGAGAGTAAGCTTTTGGGAAAACCATTTAAAAGTCAAGTAGCCAAGTTCAGCTCATGAACAATACAGTGGGTTTCCCCAGTTGGCTGTACCACAGCAACACCTCGGGGAGATAAAATAAAAACGCTACAAAAGGTGCCTCTGGCTCCTGGTGTTCACAATGACATAGGAAATGAGAAAACAAGTGGTGTACATAAAAATAACATAGGGAGCACAAGGAAATAACCAGAGAACTACGATCCATTCTATACAAAACCACAAGAGCGTTCAGAATCCATTGGCTTTTTTTTTCCCACTGGAAAACCAAACTAGATTTACCTGAAATGAATGAACATTGCTCTCTCTCTCTAGGGATCTTGTGAGAGCTCACAAGGGCTCTTAAAGCTAAGGGGTGATAACAACTCCTTGAAATGTCTTGCTTCAACTTGGAGATTTGATCCACAATACAAAAGCACAGAGTAAAGCAGATGCTATCAGCCTGTGTTGATTGGACTGGGCAATGTGGTATCAATTATTATATTTTTGATTTGAAGTCCACCTGCTGATATGACTAATCTAGGCTATTGGGAGCCCATGCCCAAATAATTTGACAAGCTAAACTGAATACTGAGCTGAACTACCCCTCTGAAGAAGCAGAGGATAAGCCAGACACCAAACTATTGCCTTAGTTACAAAGAGACACCAAGACACCCTAACAAATCTACCCACTTCACCAGACTGCCAGGAATCCTATACAAATGGCAATCCAGCTGGTAAAAATATCCATTAAAATATCCATAGTATTAGACAAATTGTTAGCAGATGTAGTTGTATTTCATAATTTCATTAGAATTCCCAGCACATTACCTATTCTACCTCAGAAATTCCTCATCTACAAGCACAGAGGTCCTGGTGGAGTCCGACAATTTGCCAAATCACCAAACGCTTTCCCAAGAGGAAAATGTACCATTGCTCAGTTCCCTGCCGCAACGTGTTAACTAGGCGGTACTACTGGGGAAGCCTGGTGAAATAACAGGAGATCAAGTCCAGGATCCGCTCGCACTTCCACATAAGAAGCGCTGATTGTGGAGAAGGAAGTGGGGTGCTGGGCTGCCAGGAGCTGGTGAGCACCCGTGTGCTGCCAAGCACACGAGCAAGGGCATGAGTTTTACCACTCAGATACCTGCAGGAAGAGTCTGCAACACTCCCGGTATCTAGAGCGGCCAGAGATGCATGTTCTTCTTATGTTCCTCATATTACTAAGGTATCATTTTATTATAATTCATAAATTATAATAAATATTCACAATAAATGTCTACATTGAAGCCAAATAAAGATGAAAATCTTTATTATTGAAATCCCCTCTTAATAGAAGCGCATTGCTCTGAGTAGTCAGGGATCCCCTTGCAAGTATCTGAGGCTCAGTTTTAGCACAATGCAGTTACAAATAATTGTATTCATTGCAGCTTTATAAAAGCAACCCGCAAGTGTGTGATGTATAGAGGGCTGGGATGCAGTTGTTAAATCTAAGCAGCAGCTATGTTCTAAAGATTTGCAATTGCACAAAAACCACTGATAAAGAAGAGTTGATTTCTCTCATTATGTAAAATGTGGTCTCTCTTGTCTTGACCAAAGAGCTAAGAGCATATGATTTCCTACTGCTCACAGGTCGTTTGGTTGAAAAATACAGTCCCTTTGCAGTTTGGTCTATTGGCAATTAGATAACAAATACAGGACATGTAGATGGAGTCAAAAGTATCGCTGTGCTTTACTGCCTGCTTGCGCAATAAGTCTCTAGTTGGCAATGCAGAATAAAAAAAAAAAAGGATAAAAACCACAGAGCTAATGTAAAGTAGCAAAGACTTGCTGGTTTCAACAGAGCTGTGTGGATTTACAGTGGCTGAAGAGCCTGTCCCTTTCTGGGGAGTTTAGAAGCTCCTGTAATTGAATAATGCAACTCAATAAAAATGCAAGGCACATATATCCCAGGAAAATTTTACGGTTCTTTCGAAGCAGATCCCCCGATTGCATGTGAGATCTGTGACACAAATGCAGCGCTTCCTAGACCTACCTGTGGACAGGGAGTTGTGCAGAACGTTATCGTGATACTGGAAGCTGAGAATTCCCCCACACGGCCACAGCCCAAGATGCTTGTGACTATTCACTTGTGAAGGACCAAGCACGCTAATCAGGAATATAACAACAGTCCTCTCTCAAACAGAGGAGACAACTCCAAGCTTGCAGGTCAGCAATTTCCATTATGCAAAAGATAGCAAGGAAAAGAACTGCACACAATTGCAGTAAGACACATCAGTGCTTGTGGGGCAGGCAGCTAAGGCCTTAACTCCCACTGGGGCAAGGAGGACAACTCCAGGGCTGGTGACCTCCGGACATGCTGTGCCAGAAACCCCAGGAGGCTGGACACAGCCAGGACAGAAGCGAGAAGACACCCAGAAAAACTGAGCACGGGCAACAGCAGTGGGGAGTCATTTGAGAGAGCAAGACATTGCAAGTAGCAGAACTCTTTACATAGAAGATACATAGAGACCCCTCTCTGCTCTACAAGCGGGTGTTTTCCTCTTTTACTGATAAGAGACTAGAGAAGTGGATTTGCCATATTCCTAATTCCGTGCTGGATGCAGAGGGAGGAAGAGTGAAAAGGAGGCGGACATGCTGAAGACACAAAAGGAGTTTGGGCTCATGAAAGTTTATCTCAGCTAATAAAGAGAATAAATGGACATCAAAGTAAAGATGTCATTAGCAGCAAGGTGCAGCACTTTGTCATTAGGGGAATAATGCACTGTGGATCCTTTTCCTGGTTTTTGTTTTTTAATATGAAATTTTTCAATACCAACAAACTAAATGGCACTTTGAGCAGTAGGAAAGTGTTTAAAGCAGCTGGTTTAAAACGACACTTCCTTTCTTCTTTGTGCCACATTTCCTTTCCTTCTGCTGCCCGTGATAGGTTTCCATGATTATTTGCATAAAAAAATACCAAATTTCAAGAATCAGGGCTTGAAAAATTGAGGACCCCGAATCATTTTCTTTATAGCACCAAAATCTTGATATTCCTGGAGGATAGCTGTTCACATCCATTTGCACGTGAGCACACGTTTACTCCACATCAAAGGGGTCTGCTCTCCATGTCGTTAGTGGCAGAGCTTAATGACAACCACATTTATGACAGGCCTTTGGTTCTGTCACCTGCATCATGCCCCACTAATCTGTCTTTCCACAATTTAAGCAAACATTTCAGAATCTGTCATTCTTAACATCCGTCCATATATCACATGTTTTCTTCTTTCCTAGGCTGGCTCAAGGACTATAGCAAAGATCAGCCTCTTGCCAAATAGCAGGATTTAAATTTGAAAATAAAGCTAATAAGAACCTTGATCTTTGTAGACTTTGAAAAGCACTTGCCCACATCAAGCATCTCGAAATATGGGATCTCCATGCTGAAGAGAAGGTCCTTAAGCTGTTTCACCCTAGAAATACTAGCAATCCAGATGAAGTTATGAAAATATACTTCCAAACGTCTAGGAGATTTCTCGTTAAATTCATCACATGCAGAATACAGGGCAGCACAGCACACTGAAAAGTCAATAATCAGTAACACGCGGGGTATTGGGAGGACATGGGTGGCCACCATCCCCGATTCCTGGTGCTGGAGCCAGGTATTCTGTGTCTGTTTGGGTATATTGTACCAGTCTGTGACAAATGCTGGGGTCCTCAACATTTCATTATATGGATTTTGAAAGAGGACAAACAGCAAATGCCTATGATTATACCCATACTGGGTGTGCATTTAAACTAAAATAGTTTAGGTTGCAAAGATGAGTAATCAAATCCTAGAACTGTTAGAATTAGAGCTGGCTGTGGAAAAAAATAGTGTATGATTACATACTGCGTCATACATTCTGCATGAGGGGGGCTGAACTAAGATAAGCTTCATCCTGGCATATTTCTGCTTTTGCAAATACATTTTTTTGTCATTAAAAGTTATCTCATTCAATGTTTGTATGCAAACTTGGAGCTTTTTACTGAACTCCCAGCACCTCCAGGTTCGTTTAAACCCTGACTAGCAGCAGCTGCAGGATGTGTTTTGCTTTGAGCGAGACGGAAAACACACGTGGCTCTAGCAGGGCAAGCGCGGTGCGTCGCGCACGCCTTTATGTGCCCGCTGCCACCGCGAGTCACCTTCAAGCACAACCATCTTGTGTTCCAGGATAATTGCAACAAGGTTTTGCAAATCAATTAAAAACCCACATTGTCTCCCTGCTGTACACAAAAAGCCCCGTAATTCCGTGACTTCTTTTTTTCAGCAATTCAGCCCTTCAAGTTCCATTTTTGTCATCCTTTCCCTTTACCTCAATGTTCACATTGTCGCTGTCAAGCCAGGAAGCCGTCGTGACAGCCGCATCTTGAATAGCCATCTTTCGCTCTAAAATAATCTAGTTTGCAATGGGTACCTTTACCTGCTATTCTTCTATTTTCCATCTCATGAGCTGCCATGAAATTGACATTTAAAACTAATTGTACGGTAAAATCCACGGGATTCCTGAGGCCGCCGCTGAGATTTGTGGTGAGGCAGGAGGACCACATTCTGCCCTGTATTAGTTTTCTGGCTGCTGCCTAACTGTGAATGAGTGCTAAAGGGGATTATTAGGCCCCGGTGCCGAGATAGGGTGCATCCAACTAATCTGCATTGCTTATCTCAAGCAGACAGTGGTCTGTCAGGACCTGTCTCCATGCCCTCCATGCTTGTCCCTTGCCTTTATTGCCTTGCTGCCGCTCTCACTGCTGGTGGCTCTCCCGTGCTCTTATAAACAACCAATTACTGCCCCAAACAGATGTCTGGGGCTATGATCAAATAATTTAGTTGGAGTGAAGAGGCCTTAAACAGGTCAATTCCATTCAGTTAGACATGGTAGCGGCGCAGAGTGGAAAAGGGGATTGCAGGGTGACCTGAACTTGTGAGTTATTGAGAGCAGGTAAACTTGGGACAGCAGATAATGAATCAGCTCTAGCCAGTTAGCACTGTAAAAATATATATAAAATGAAAGAGCGAATTGTTTAAAGAGCTTTTTTTGCCCCTGGAAAAAAAAGTAAAAGTGGTGAGTTCATGGAAAGGGGGTTTCCTTTACAAAGTACCAAATTTCATTTTACACTTTCAAAAAGAATTAAAAACGTGTGCCTCTGTGCAGTCAGCTGAGAGTTTGTAAAGAGCTACACGTAGAATCGACAGTTCTGGGTTTTGGAGGGGATGTTTTTAAATAATTTTGGTACGAACTGTGATCTCTAGCAAATAAATTTCATACATGTGCCTTTGACAAAGTATGATTGCCATTAGAATACTGTGCTAACTTCAAGAGTTAGAGCTTGCCTGTTCTATAAATTTGTATTTAGCTATTGCCTTCCTTGGTCTGCAGAGGAAACAACGTGTATCAGGCAGATGCTCGGGCTTCAGAACAGTTAATGTAGCTTTCAAAAAGAAAAAAAAAAGGAGAGAGAAAAGCTTTTAATCTTTCCTGCCTATGCAACCATCAGCCACCTTCCATGTGATCATTAAAAAAAACACAGTTGTTTGGTAGGTAGTTTTGCTAATCTGTGACCATAACCACAAGCCATGTCCAAGAGGTTGAACAACAGAAGCTTTTTATTCTCTCCTTATGATGTGACAGTGCTTTAAATAGTAAGATTTTCCATTCTGCAATGCTTTCGTACGGCAACGCCAGCATAACAACCTGATCTGCTATAAACTTGTTGGTGATGGAGCCCAACCTGTAAATTTCCATAGAAACAAGCAACATTTCCTTGCAACACTTAATCAATACCATTCACATCACGGGTAGCTAAAATATATACATATTCATATGCCTAGGTAAGAATTAGGCCATGGGAGAGAGCGTTGTAAATACTGAAAAAAAAAACCTGACACAGCTTCACAAAAATCACCAGGAAAAACCTTGGTGAGGACTTGAAGTGTCTCTCCAGGAAGGCCAGGGTTCTGTGACCAGTGCTCAACAACACAGGATCATTGCAGAAGCGCATTGAGTCAATCAGGCAACAGCTAAGAGAGAGCCCCTGCCCAGAAGGTGCCTGTGTCTTTCAGATGCTGCCAGGGCTGAGCTGCAGGCAGGAGAGCAGAGACAAGCTCGCTAACCCCTAAGGAGCACAGGGAAGAAGCAAGCTTGAAGGTGACAAATCCCACACACGCAGCCTCTACGCGTCCACGCTCTTTCAGCTTAACCAGCCCTTGTCTCAAAGTGGTGAGAGTTCCACAGCTTACCCGCACTTTGTGTAAAGGTGAGTATTGCAGGAGGCGAGAGGTTTTCCACCTATAAAAACAGCTGTCCATGTCCACTTCAAGCAAGCTAAAGACAGAACCAGAGGTGAGCTGGAAAAGAATGAGTGGTGATTACAGAAAATATGAAATGAGACTAGAATACACACAGATACAGATATAGAGATGAAGATATAGGGAAACAAAAGGCAGAAGAAGGGCTGAGAAGAGGACAAAAGACAAGTGAGTCTTTGGTACTGACAAGGAGGCCCAAATCAGAATCTGAAGGCAGAGCTCTGCACTGAAGGCTGAACTAGAGAGACTAACGAAAACGTTTTATAGGTCCTACCAACAAAGTTGTTTGCTGCAACAAAGCACTGAAGTAAGTTTAAAACTTAGACAAGAGAGGTAGCACAACTTGCCAGTGGGCACCTAAGCCCCAACTTTATCCAAAAATCACAGTAGAAGATATGAGCCAAGTGCGATTTATGGTTAATCCTCTCACTGTAGGTAGAACATTTCTGCTAGCTTTACGTATCTGGAAGCCCAACCAGAAGAGATAAAGCTCTGCAATGCAAACTTGTAATAACTAGTCTAACAGAAGATACTATATTTCACTTACAAGTCTTCTCAGCTGTCATGTACTGTCTTTAAAATTGCCGGCTGTTAATATGAAGGGGGTGACTGTACTGATGCCCGTGCAGGTTCCACAACCAGAGAAACTGCGCAAGTGCCTGGGCACTTAGCCCACCACGTGTTCCACCATGCTACAGCTACCCCGTTAGCATCTACCAGCTACCCAAAAAGGTTTAGCCATTAAAGAAAACTCAGATACAGCCATAAAAACAGCAAACACTCTAGGCTAAGCCCTGATCATCCTTGAAATTTGTGCCGTTTCTATAGACTGTCAACACATGTTCCTTTTGATACTTGCTTATCGGGCCTGTATACATTTCAGTATTCACCTTCCCTTAGAAATCAGCTTTGTCTAAACAATGAGACTTTGCTACTCTTCTGCTAGCCAATTCTGCCTTCTCGATTAATTGCATGGAACATGTGGAAGAGGGGACCTCTCCTTCATAGTCATGTGTAGCCCAAAATCACATTAGCATCCATTCTTCCTCCATGTTATCACATTCAAGATAAGCTTAACTAAGCTCATTTTCCATTTTTTTCCTTATTCAGTTAGACTTTCTACATTCACAGTTCCTGAGGTGAGTTTTTTTCCTAATAAGCCAGACCACTGAAAATCTGAACAAGAATGTACCTAGTCCATATTGTTACTAGTGAGGGGGAATCACACACAGGAAATCTGCAGCCCTTAAACATGGGGTGAAATTAAAGATCTAAAACCCGATTGTTTTGGTTTCATTTTTAACATGAACTAATCCCCTTTGACGCATTTCAGATCCTTATTTTCAAACGAATCTTATTATTAACTGCTCATATTTCTCAACTTTCTCAATTTCTTTTGACCATTTCCTTCCCTGACTAGCAATACATGTGCATAGGACAATGTATTTGACTAGAAGTAGCCTGGTTCCTATGATAGCTAATTGAAGAGTACATTAATAGGCTGGCATAAAGGTAAAAGAAAGCTAAGCTAACTTCAGTCAAATGATTTCATCCACCCTCTTAAGAGCAAGCTCCTGTGAATGCTCCTGTACCCAGTGAATTTTCCCATCTTCTGGGGTTCAAAAAGGCATCAACTGAAGCAGGACAAGAACAGGAAATCTTTTCATAGCACCTTGATTTAAAGGAAAACACAGAAAACCTTTAAATGTGACGTCAGTTCCTGGGCTGCTGCATGGACATTGGAGCCAGCTGGGAGCACGGGTGACTCTGGGGACACAGTTCAGGAAGGCACTGGAATGGGGCTGGCTGGCACCACGGGCACTGAGCATTCAGGAAGAAGCAAGCAGAACATCCCAGGAAGACACCAGTTCTCATGGAGGAACCCGTGCAAAGTCACTGATGTGAGACCAATCCAGAGACACAGGATCCAGAGATAAAATAGCAAATGACATAAGCAGAACAAAGCGATTTCTGTTCTTGCTGAGACCACTGTAAATGTGACACGGAGTTAGCCCAAAGGGACGAGAGCAGATCCGACACAAGTTAAGCTTGCTCAGCCCTGGCGGACTTTCCAGTTTAACACCTGAGCAGGTGCATTCCCAACCCAGGCATTCTCATGCTTGCTGTGCCATCGTGTACATGGTTTGGCTGCTCTTTATGCTGAATAACTAATCAAATTTAGCTCCAGTCCAAAGGAGGTAAAAAAAACATTCAATGTACATTTAGCAGTGATAAAAATCAATCTGTAAAAGAATAGATATGCTCCCAGTTTTGGTTGGAATATTTCTAAAATATTAATCCTTTTCATGATATAAATAACAGGGGTGTAATTGAATTAATATTGACTAATAGTAATTGCTCCTTGTTCCTCAAGTCTGCCTTTTATTAGTGGGAGGAGTAGTGGAGGTTATTGCCTTTTAAAAAAAATCCTCAGGCCCTGAAGCACCTTTTCTGCCTTATTATTATTGTAATAATGAGGGCAACTGATTTGATCTCTCCTTACACAATACTGCAGCACAGCGATGGCTAAATAAACAGCCAAAGTCCTTTTGTCCCTGTGGGCTGTTTCTCGGTAATTAAAATCAATAGGATCTTTCTCGGAGGATCTCTTTAACCTCATAGAGCTACAGTGTTCTGAGAAGGCAATGTAAAACAAACAAATGAACTCGCAGTCCTTGTAGAGGGAGAAAAAAAAAAAAGACAACATGTTGTTATTTTATTAGAATAATACTGTGTTTGGAAGGGAACAGGGAAGAGGCTATATTTAAACCTTTAATATTGCTTATTCCTTTACCTGTTTTTTCCCCTCTCTTTTTAAAGGAAATAAAGCTACTCCAGCAGCATCCTTTATTCCCAAAGGTCATGTGAGCTGAAACAGTCCATTGATCTTCCTTCGTTAGGATGGGGACTAGACAAGAGAGAGAAAATAAACAGCACCCACTTGAGACTCATGAGGACGCAGGCCCTCAGTGTGGTACTTTTAAGACTCAAGATGAAAGTACTTGGACACCCCGGGTGGACATTTCTGCGTTTCTGGGACATGTCATTGCATCCACAGATAAGGCAGGCTGTAGAGACCCAACTCGCCGGCTCTGTGCCTGGTGGCTGGGAACTAGCCCCATTGCTACATCCAGGTGCTGCCACGTGCTGGTGACCAAGTACCACACTCATAAAGGACAGGGTTTGCACCATACCTCTCAGGAACTCCAAATCCTGAGCTGCTGATGAACGCTAGGTGAAGCAATTACTTCAGGTGGCAGATGGCAGCAAGGGACTCTACCCCGATAAAAATGAGCAGGAACATTGTGCGCTAGAAAACAGCACTGCTGAGCATCTCCTCAGGACAAACGTGACAGCGACCCCTTGTCACAGCATCCCATGGATTGAGATGGGCTCTGGGACACTGCAGTGGCTCCCACCCACCTACTGTGGCCCAGGGCCCGAATTTTACCCCAGTGGGACACAAAGAGCTTGAACAAAACCCAGACCTAAGCCAAAAGGCAACATCACCCCCTAACAGCAGAAGGGAATCCATCCCTATTAGCTGCCTTTCCATCCCAACAAGTGCCCCCAGAAGTAACAAGAGTCCAAACATCCACGCAAGGAAGCGATGTCTAAAATGAGAGAGGTTTTAGACGGAGCCAGTTATACTTGGTTAGACAGATACTCAGGAGTGGGTGGGGAGAGTCAATCCTTCACTCCAGTGATTTTACAAGGTTTTTTTCCAAAGGTGAAAAATAAGAGACTTCCTTGTTGCAGCACTTTCTAAGTGCCAAGTTCCTCCCTCCCATCCTCTGTTGGAGGATACAGTCTGACCTGCTGACACCGCTGGTACAGGCACAACCAACACACACCCCCTTTGCTGCAGATTTTACCCTATGGCTGTCAGCGCTCTGACCCCCAACAGGGTCTGAGGCATGTGCTGCACATGCCATCATGTATTATAAATGCCACCTGGGAACTCCCAGGATTTGCCAGTTATCGAGGTCTACCAATATTTGCTTTTGTAGAAACTTCTTCCAGTTGCTTGTAATTCTGGCAAACTTTAATTTGATAGGCTAGATTTTTTTTCCCTTTCAATTTTTCTTGTCTCTGGTAAGCTGTGGAAAATTTAAGCCAAAATGCTTCAACCATTTCTAAGGAAAAGGCAAGGAATAACAGGCACAGTTTAATGATTGTAACATGCTGGAAAACTCTTTCTTTGAACAGAAACACCATCATACGTTGGAGCAACTTGCTCTTCTTAAGTGGGGTGAGTTGCACCCAAAGAAACCATAATCATGGAGACCTACGAAGTTAAAAGCCGTAGCAGAAAAAAATATCTGTTTTCACCTGCTTAGAAAAGATTTTCTTAGATTCTACCAACCTATTAAGAGATGTTCTGCCCACAACCAAGCAATTTGTAACCAGTTGGAACTGAGATGTCAAAGCAGAGAGGAGACATATGACTGGGCAAGCCTGAGCTCTTCCTCAAGCAGAGGAAAGCAAAGGCAGCCAAACCTTCAGCGAGACCATTCCCAGGTCACACCACGCCTGGGAGATGCTCAGCAGGGAGGTTGTGGCACAGCCTTTTTCCAAACTCAGAAATATCTCAGCTTTGAGAGTTCCTCCCACCAAACTGTGCAAAATTAGGGTTTGAAAGAGCCACCTGAAGCCCTTGAATCTATCCAGGAGGGTCAGCTCCCGCGGTGTCATTCCTGAGACACAGCTGTCTAACCTCTCCAACAGCAGCCTTCAAACCTCCCTGGCTAGAATATTCCAGCATTTGACCATCCTCATGGCAAGGTTTTCCTTAGGTGCTACGTGAATCACCTGGCTCACAGTTTGAGCCTAGGGACCCAAAAGTAAATAACTTCCTCCTCAGCTGTAACAGGAGATATCAAATATTCATTATTTGAAAACTACACCTGGATTATTTAACTCAAAGATGACTGAAATATCTTCTAAATATTACAATTTTTAAAATTTCTTGATCATTCTATTAGTTTGCTTCTATTCTCTCACCAACTGGACAACCAAAGTGCCCACCTTGGACCGCTGATTCCAACAAAGTGTTTAGATGCTCTCAGGGAACTGCTTCTCCCTCCCAGCACCAGGCATCACGCTTTGCAAGGCTGCTGTTCTCCCCAATTCCTGTGCACCACCTCGCAGGGAGGGCATCCCTTCGCTGCCACATTGGGGCTCATTTACCATGACTGCAGAGATTGGGTTACTCTGCTTAAATTCACAGTTTCTTCAATTCTGGCATGTTACAGGATCAAGATTCAAGAGCTAGTCTCAAATGGAAATGAAGCCATCAGCCTTTTTTTTTTTTTAAGCTACAACAGCCTATCTTAAAAGGTATTTTTTTAAAAGGTATTTTCTCTAGTTTCTATGGTTTAATTATTTCTATCACTGTGGATTTTAGTTTCATAGATAGTTTCACTACAGTTCCATAAAAGGTTTGTTTTACTCTGTAAAGCATTTTAGTCTGTAAAGCTTTGGGAAAAGATACTCAAACAGTTCAAACTTCTACCTCTAAGAAGTAGTGGTATATTCATATTTTTATTATTCTCACAGAGTATTTTTGTGAACATAATATTGAATTCTTTGCCTTTTGGCTATGCACATGGAAGAGAGAGAGTTTACATATTAAAAAAAACAAAACAAATACAAAATTGAAATCTGGTTAAAGATAATGGAACCCCTGTGAATACAACTGCATCTCACTTAATTCCATGCAGGTTATAAGGAATCATAGGTTAAGTACACAGAAAGCTAGCGCTTCTGATTTCAGCTACAGGAAGCTCTCTTATCTTGATAATTTGCCCAAGAAAGAAGATATGCTGGATTCCAATTCCTTTTCCATATAAAGGAATTAATTGATTGCCTTTATACTGTGCTGTGCTCAGTACATGATATTGATTCTCTGGTTTGCTGTTTGTGGTTTGGAAACAAGAAACTCGGATGAATGCAAACACCAAGGGATCGGGCATGAGAGAGAGAAATGTCTGGGCTTAGCCAATTAGCATTTGCTTTGCTTTTTAAAAACCGACAAACTACTCAGAGCTAAAAACATGCAAATAAACTTTGGTTTTGACAACAGCTCAGGTCAATCACTCTACTATTCCTTTCAACTTACATATTCATGTACTAAAAGACGAAGGAAGAGTCAGGTACGTCTCCCCCTGACAGTGGACTGCAATGTTTGAACATTGGGCAAGCCGAGTTTGGGAGCAGGAATTATAGGTCCTGCTCCAAGCCATGAGCTTCTGGAGTTGTGGGATTATCTCCTTCTCCCAGACGATGAAGGCTCAGTCTATACCAGTACATGCACTGCATCTCTCCAAGGAATTGCATCCCTTTGCTTTCAAGGACTTCATGGAGAATAGAACCCTTCTGCAGAGGTCAAAGATGAAGCGCTTATCCAGACACGTGCCCCTGGTCTAAAGGCCTCACCTGCACCACATGCTCTGCCACAGTACTTAAGGGACAGGATGGAGAAGGTCAAGGAGGGAACGTGCCCCCCAGGCCAGGAGCAGCTCTGGGCACAGCAGCTCTGCAGCCACCCTACAGGCGATCCCTCTGCGTTATGAAATACGGTCTGAGCACACTGGAATGAGGAGAGCTGAAAGGCAGGTGGGCTGGATCCAGCAGCATGCGGATACCAGGGATACAGGGGCATTAAGTGATCATCCCACACACAGAGCTCAGCCTGGCTGAGGCACAAAGGCAGCAGCGGGAGAGAGAACAAACAGGACAGAGAGACGGGAATGACATGGGAAACAGCCTGGGTGATGGGAACAGAGATGGGCCTGGGCTTCAGAGACCACAGAGCCACGTTTGAGTGTGGTGCTTTGGGCAAAGGAGAGCCAAAGAAGTAGGCACAGAGAAATCAGATGGCCTGCGAGGAAGAGAGACACTCCGTCATTCGGCAACCATGCAGCCTGGCAGCCGTTGGAGCCTCCTGCTGGCTTGGGGCACCCCTCATCCCGCAGCACCTCTGGCCATGTACAGCCAGCAAGGAGGGAATACACGTGATGCTGCAGACAGGCCTTGTCACCACTGGCTTACATTATTGTTTGCCTGGACATCTGCTCATCAGCTTCATGATATTTGATGGCAAAAGGGCCAAAGCTCTTTTGGCTATCTCGTGAGGACTGAGATTTTCACAAGGTTTTTAAACATTACTTGTTTATGACAAAGCTAGAACTATGTGAGGCTGGAGGTCATATTTAAGGCTTTGGGCACTCTGAAGCCCTTGGCTATTTCTCAAACTTTTATACCAGCTCAGAGAATCAGTGATCAGTTCCTGGATCAAACCCCAGAGCCTGTGATGAAACTTCCTCAGCTGACAACTGCCTTCTTTGGGAGTAATCCCCTCCAGAGTCCCCCCGCCGCACGTCTGAATACCAGACAGCAATGACAACTGATCTCGGTGTGTCTATTTGTGTCTATTTGCATTATTAGAGTTGGAGAAGAGTGTTTGCCAGTTTTTAACATGAATGGTAGGTTTTTATTACCTAGCTGCAATTATAGCAGTCACACTCCAACATATTAATCAGCCAGTTGCATAGCTGAAATAAGCAAATGATTCCATGAGCGCTACTGCAGCCACAAAGCCTGCCCTTTGCTGAAGCAGTGCTCCAACATCTCCCACATGGCCAACCAAGAAACATGGACCTAAAAGCCAGGGCTTGCTCATTAATACCGCAATAACACTACAAGGTCTCTAGTGAATGTAATAAATACGCACAGATCCCAAGGTGCTACAAACTGCAACCTCCCACCTACCACACCAGCCACTGCAAGGAGGTTGTGGTAAAAAATTACTTCCCCTGCTTGGGTGCACTCCTGCGTCAGGGACTGGCTCCGCCGGGAGTTGTGTGGCCACTTCTAACTCATGAAAATAAATTGTTTGTGAGCCTCCTGCGCCTGCCTGCGTTACTTGTGTAGGTTCCATCCCGGATTTACTCTGCAGAGAAATGCAGATTTAAATTGCTACCAAGTCAGAACCCCCTGCAACTTTGCACCAGAATTTTACAGCCACTACCAGCAAGTGCAAATAAACATACAGGGCAGTGGAGAGAACTGGGGCCTTCGGTGGCTGTATTTGAGACTTTGGAGATGTTATTCCTGATAGTAGTGTAAGTAAGGATAGAGTCAGGCCCACTAAGCAGTTACATGCTTTGTACTGCCATGTCCATATTTACCTACCTCCATATCTTGATACAGCCTTAAGGACAGCTTTAGATCATTAGATATACGTTCACATGGATTTTAGGGAGTGGATACCCTCTCTTCCTTGTTCAAATCTGTTTCACTGTCTTTAAATTGAACTTTTCTTTATAAATTACCAGTAAGATTGTAACACTTTAATTTTTCAACCTGAATCTGTGCAGGACAAGAAATTTCACCCAATGGGGTTGCTCTCCTTAAACTGCCTTCTCAACCTCTCATGGCTTTTCAGGCTTAATTTTCTCTAGATTGCTTGCCCATTCGAGAGGAGAAGCTTGAACAGCCTGCAGAGCTGGTGTCTGCACAGAGATGTCAGGACCATTCACCACAGCCCCCCGAACGCAGCCCTAACTGCTAGTGGCTGCTCTTAGCAAGTCAACGTGAATTACTTGACTGGTGAAACTAAGCAGCAATTAAACACCTCACCGCTAAGCGGAAATGAGAAATTTACTGTTTGGTCCTCAGATAAGCTCGAGCCTCCTGTAAGCTACTGTTATCAAACGCCTGGGAGGACCAGTTAGAGGTAGAGCCGTCGCGGGCTGCGTCTGAAGGAGGAAATATTTCTAGTGAAACAGAAATCAATTTTTATCATCCTCCCCCTGTGGCCTCTCGTGAGTGCCGACAGTGAAGGCCAGGGAAGGGTGTTGAGGTTTAGCTTAGGTTACACCTGGAAGCCACTGTGTTGTACAGCTCAGTTTTAGTTAGGGGCGGCAGGGAATGGCTAAGCCAAGCAAGTGAAGCCCATATGGCACGTTCTGCACTTCAGCAGTGCCTTAATTTGTGACAAGAAACAAGTGAGATCCAGTGCCTACACACACACGCACAGGAGGCCACGAGAGGAAGAGCCCTCCCCAGAAGTCTCACACTCAGAATGAAGCATATGTTTTATCTGAAAAGGCCCAGTGTTTATAGTTGATGCCATTAATGCCCCCCCTGCCTTAAAAGAGCCCCTCTCCCTTTTTTTTTTTTTTTTTTTAAAGCAGTTATTTTAAGATCTGTTTGTACTGCTGTTTAAATGAAGGATGTGTGAAACCAAGAACTACTAGGAAATTCTAGAATTCTAGAACTCTGTGAAACTCAGTTTCTGCCATTTCCCATTGGATCTCATCTATCTGCCTGTCAATATCCAAGATCTCGGTGAAGACAGGGTAATACTGCAGTAAGTGCCAACAACCACTTGATATTATCTCCCCTTCTCCTTCCCAAGTTGTTTCTCTCACTATCTTTGAGCCAAGTTCTGCTAACAGCAGCACAGTTCCTGGCAGGCTACATGCAAAGAAAGAAAAGGAAAAGGGGCACCCTGCTTATCTTTCCCAGGAGCAGCTGCCCTTGTAGTCCGTGCGTGTCCCAGGGACATGACCTGTTCGTTGATCCAGGTGGAGACAAGCATCTTTCCTATAACACTTCCCAGTCAATGTGTCCTCTCCAAGAAGACCCTTCCAGATGGTTTATCAAGAGACTCTACCATGGGTTGGCTCCCTTGACAAACCAGGCAACTCTGTTAATCCATTCCCAGGGGAACAAGCCATTAATACCTATTGTGATCCTCTGCTGTCTCATCACCAAACTCCTCCTAGCTTCTGTACTGACCCTATCAAACTTTGGTGGGGTCACTTGGGCAGCGGCTCTCCAGGACAGAAGGTTGGAAGCAAATGACCTGGCTGCTGCTTTCTTGCCTGGGATAGCTCATGCCTGGCCAGGCCACCGGCATCTGTGACATCTGGACAAATGGCAGTTGCTGGGGGGCACTGAAATCACACAGCTATAACAACGAAGTAATAGATTAAGTCTTATGTGTTCAGAATGTAATTTGTGATGTTTCTCTACCTGCCACTCACATGCGCACACATTATATATACTTTATGTGATCTCAAAGGCTATTTGTCAGACAAGAAAATGAATTAGTCAATAGGGATTCCTCACAGTCAGCAGCAATGAATTTAAGCCTTGGAGAGTGTCTTGGTTTTAACAGTAGTGCTTTGTTAAGTCTTATTTGGTGATATTTGGTTCATATTCTGGCTAATTTGTAATAAGGTGGCTGGAGTCTATGCTTCATTTGGCTACCCTGCTCCTTTTAAAAAAAAAATTCTCAGTCTGCATTCAGGAAACTATTTGTATTTGCATAACAAAAATCTACACATACTGATGCGGTCAGAGACTGATCACACACCAAGGCAAGTCAGACTCATTCCCATGACAATAAACTAATAAAATTCATCCTAGCAGATAAAAATCAGGGCTTTGTGATGTGAGCTATCCATTTGTTAACTTGAACAGAGACCTGCCTGGAAAAGGTAAATATTGTTTTAAGTTGGGTTCTTTGGGAGAGAGGATTTTGCAGCTGAGGTACTAGGACCAGTAATGGAGAGACTGCTGGTGTTACTCAGTATTGCACATACACTAACCTAGCAGAGAGCAGTCGGGCTTCCCAATGCCACAGGTAGGATCTTGTGATCATAAGTTTGCAGGCATGGATTCAACCTGTTAACAAGATGAAAACTAGTTTTTGGGGTTGCTTTTTTCCTGTGGCTGCTTGACCTGACGTGAGGGGAATGACAAGCGCGTATGGCTGGAGGTGAGCGAGAGGGGCAGCCCACAGCTTGCCCAGATTCCCTGTTGTGCAAGGCCACGGCCACCTCGGACCTTGAGCAAAGTCCTGCCAAGAATGGGAGAGGGGCACCTGGACTCCTGCGTGCAGCAATGCAAGTGCAACCTGTTCCATTTGCAAACAGCTACAGGGAATCCAAAGTCAGCTCCCCACACAAAAATGGGGAGATACTTTATTTCCCATCCTTAGTACAATTCAGCAATGAAACTGGAAGCTCTTCAGGTCAATAAAACTCTTAAATTGTATTTGGAGAGTAACTTGCACAAGAGGATCTGATCTCATTTGCTCATACAGAGCAAATATGAAACAGCATATGAAACAGCACCTGCAGCTAGCTTAAAAATGTAGCCCTGCTACTCAAAAAACAAGTTGCACCGAAGAAATGGGCCATGACAGCTAATACATTTCTGGGTAGTTTTAAGCATTCTGCATGGAATTGCAAATTCTGAGGGTGACAGTCCAAAAATATGATGGAGTGTTTTGCATTTGTTAAAGAATTTACATTCCTTCATGTTTTTAAGCCAGTTCACTGCTACAAGCTCGTGGTCAATTTTAAGAAGATTGCTCAAGCATCTAAATCCTGCACAAAGTTGATTCTTAATTTTCATGTCCATTAACATCAAGAAGTTGGCTTTACATAAGACGCTCAGGGAACAGAAAGGCACCAGAAAATAGGATTTGCCTCAACAAAAATACATATACACTGTAGATGCCCACATGCAAGGGAATCCCAGCCTACCTGCCTTGCCAGTGTCTTTGGAGCATAGTGCATCTGAACTAGAGTTATTTTAAGAGAACTCATGGCCCAGAATTACCTTTTTTTCTGCTTACTGAAGAGGAAGCCAAGGATGACAAGACCAGATGACTCCATGTACCTCGGGACAAAAGAATTTTATTCCATGTGTTCAACTAAAACAGACTGAATGTTAAGTTTCACACACAAAATAATCTTAGCCCTGTGTCTGCAAACAATAAGTAGTTATAAATTATACCATGTAGCCCAAAAAGTCAGCCAGCCGTGAAGCAAAGGCAACCCTCCCTCTACAAGGAACAGGGCTGACCTTTTCCACAGCAAGATATAATGCACCATCAATGTTCAGCATCTTAAAGTAATTTCTGAGCTTCAGTAATAGAGTATCAAGACCTCAGACCCAGCCTCCAGAATCACTAAAAATCCCAAATTTCTATTCAGCAAGTGTTCAGCATTTCACAGAATCCACAGCAGCAAGTTTTCCAATGACATAACTGGCCCTTTTTCCTCTGTTGAAGGCACTGTGCATCTGTTGCACTGTAACAGCCTGAAATATCTAGGTTCAAGACTCAGCTGAATTCCTGGCCTTCTTCAGCTAAGAAGGTCATTTGTACATTTGTAATAAAAATTCCATTTGAGGAACATGTGAGTCAAAAGCATCAATGGTGATAGAAACCAAATTCTCCATCGAAATGCATTTTTCTTGGTCGAGAAAGAAAAAAAAAAGTGACCCAACAGCACTGCTTCTGTCTTCCTGCCCAGTACATGAGCTCACCTGGTTATCTGTATTTGGCTCTCTGCGGTTGACCACAACAGGGTTTTACAGATCCAGGGTTGAAAGTAGATAAGGTAAAATGTCATTTCAGAACTTGAGATATGCTGACCAAACACCCCCAGCTCACAGTTCTGTTTTCTGCATAGGAACATCCATTTTCTGCACAACCTGCTAGCAACTCGTTCATGCACTAGGAAAAGGTTTCAGCATCATTTTGGCTATAAATGCTATTTTTCATTCTGCAACCTGGTAATAGAATACTGTGAGATCCAGCATGGAGCAGCATGGAACAAGCAACTGCCTTGTCTTGCCCTCGAACTACTCTGTAGATCCGTAATTGCAACCCATTGGCAATATATTAATATTTCCATACATGAAAGCACTTCTGGAATTCAGGACAATGGTTTTGTCACATTATATTTAGAGAAGACGTCGCAAAAGGATCACTGCTGTGTCCCCAAAACCGTTGAGCCAGAACTTCCACCAGTGCCAAATCCATAGGTTACAGCTGAAATCACAAATGAAATTTTTCTTTTTTCCTCATATTACACATGAAATCTCTGATATCTCCCATGATATCCACTCTTCTCCATCTTCCCCCCAAGACAAAAGGAAATATAACCGTGCTGCCTTCAAGTCGGTGTCCCACCCTACCCTGGGACTCCATGAACATCCTCTGGAAACAACACTGAAGCCAGCTGGAGGTTTTCCTCCTTTGCTCAGAAGTTTAGAGGAAATGGAAGGACAGAATTACAGCCCCAGCAATCCCTCATAGCCTTTTTTTTTTTTTTTGGCTTTTTGTTAAAAATTTCCTTAAGTTCCTGTGGAACTTTTGATGCTTCAGTTTCCGGCCATTTCCTCTAGTTCTGCCGGTGGCCACCAGTGAAGAGAGGCCAGCACCATCCTCCTCACTGCCTCCTTTGAGGTATTTACAGACACTGATAAGATCCCCTATCAGCCTTCTCCTCTCCAGGCTGAAAAGGCAGCTCTGGGTCTCTGCAAAGATGCATCTCTTCCATACATACGCACAAACACCTGGGGTAAGGCAGCTAGCCTGAAAAGAAGGGAGGTGGGGGGAACTTCACCTCCTGATTTAAACTCATTTCAAGCTGAGGTTTTGCAGCTGTGACGTACCCACCACTCTAACCATGGTGAATGAATCTGGCCACGAATCATTAAGCTCCCCAAGCATCCAGCTCTTCCAGGCTGTTACTAATCACTCAGAAATCTGGCTCTCCGGACTATTTGTTGTAAGAGATTGCTCCAATTCAAAAAGATGATCTGAAAGTTTAATATTAATCAAAACAGCATGTACCAGCAGAGATCCAGCTTAAACATAAGTTGTGAGATAAAGAAAAATAAGTGCATTCACCAAATTCCACCCTGATACAAGAAAAATGCCTCACTGGTGTCAAGGCAAAGCAGAGGCATTAACAAGCCGTGTTCTCCCCGATACAGCAGAGCTGGAGGATGCAGAGGTGGAATTTGCTCTGTTTCTTTTATCTCTTCAAGAGCTTTGCTGGTCCAGCTGGAGCACAAAGGCTCCATGAGCCAGGCAAGAATATGGCCACCGCAGCTTTCTTTATCCAGCTCATGATGTTAGCAGGTGTTAGATTTGTGTACCAGATTTGGCTGTCTGCTCTGTTACGTAGGACAAAAAGGGGCACTCTGGGAGCAATTCATCTCATCACAAGGCAGCTGCCCAGCACAGGTCGAGCAAAACACCTTTGTGGGAAAGCGATGAGGAAGTCACCCAGCCCCGCGGCCAGAGGCACACGGAGAGGAGGTGAAGGGCACAGCGCTGCCTGCCAGAATGGAGCTTAGCAGGAAACAGCTTCCTTAATCTGCAGCCTGGCAGCTCTGAGCAGCTCCACTCTTTGGGAGCCCAGTACTTATTTCCAGCTACACCTGCTCAGCCCATGGCCAGTTAACTAATTTTTGCTTTAAAGCCAGGAAAAGTGTGGCCGGGCTCTGCAACTGTCCTCTGGTGTCAGAAAAATGATACACTTTTTAGGTTCTGATACTACTAATGATACTACTTTTTAGGTTCTGAGAGGCAGACTGACCCCGTGGAACAGTCATTAGCTGGTTTTTAATTAACTGCTCCACAATTTCCATCACCGTCCCAGATCCTGCAAGGGGTGGTAGCTCAGAAACAAGGAAGCAAACTTGTTCAGTGGTACACAGCAGTTGTCCCGTCCATTTGTTGGATCAACTTTTGTGCTCGTGGTGTTTGTCACAAGGCTGTTTAGCTTTTACCAGTACCAAATCTACATCAAATGGAGTATTTTAAAAACAATGTAATGAGAATACTCGCCATTAAATTCCCATCTTCATTAGTATCTCATTTAACTGCTGAATTTATATCCCCAAGCATCTTTAATTTATTGATTGTTTCTAGGAGGGTTTCTCTCCAATGTTATTTTTCTTTCTATTTAGCATCAATTAGTGGAATCTGGGCCATGATTTGTATTCAGGTTTTGACACAGACGGTTACAGATGTTTAAATGATTTTACTAAGCTGCTGGCTGTGATCTCATAGGCAAAGTACCAAACCCGACACCTCCACTGAGGCAACAGCTCCCTTACCCTGCTGTGGGAGTTGGACGGAGCCGACCAGGCAGCTGCAAATCCCTAGCAGCAACGTGAGGCCAGGCCCTGGGCTCCAAGACACTGCTCCAAATGCACAGGCTGCCACAAAGCAGCCTCAGTGGCCTCTTCCCCTCCAGTGACGCAGTCTGAAGCGCATCCCTCACTATACAGCACGTGCTGTTTCACGCACTGGGAGAGGAGACACTTGTAACATCTTGGAGAACCACTGCAAGTTTCTGTTGCCTAGTCTGTACTGGCTAATAGCTACACGTGGGAGGGAAATATGTACAGAGAGGTGCTAAGAGGGGTCTCTGCTGAGAAAGGCAGGAGAGGATTTGCCATGGGTCTCACACCAAGCAGGATCAGGCCATAGATAGAGCTCCAATAAGCACTGCAAATGCAATAACTACCAAGACCTCCCCCGCCTTGGTCTCAAACCAAATACTTCCAAGCAGGCGAATAGAAATGTGACATAGCACTCGCACACACCCCCATTTTCTGAGGTACAAACAGCAAAGTGAGTAAATCCCAGCAAAGAAATCACACACCAAGAACAGAACAAAACATCATACTGGAAGTAAAAACATAAAGAATTTAGGAAAATGTTCTAATTACTGAATTAATGCCCTGCTATGGAGTGATTATTAATCCCTCCATTTCACTGCAATTCATCCAGCAGCAGAGTACTGCTGAAGGACCTTACTAGGACTCTATGGCTCTGGTTATACAATTTGCTCTCTTTGCTTTCTTTTGTAGCCTGAACAGCAACAGGGACAAGAAGCAGCAGCTTTTTTTTTTCCCTCCTTAAAAGAAAACACTAAAACATCAGGCACTGCAGCATCAACAGTCTGAATAACTTACTCCTTTTCCAAAGAGCCTCCTTTCCTGAATGGGACCAGCACCTCTCATTTCTCGCTGACAAAGAAGAAAAGCAGCAACATCCCCATTGCTCCAGACCTACCTGCCTAAACCTCCCAGGTGTTTCTACTTGCCTCCTGACAAGCAGCTCCAAGGCTGCTGGGGATGGAGGCACATGAGGCACCTACATCTGGAACCTCCCTTAACTAGAGCTTCTGGTAAAGCATCTGCCAGGGCTGCCGCCAGCTGTGACTGCATATAGAGATACAGCCTGTTTAGAACAAGAAGATGGTGAGTCAGAATATGAGGGGGAAAAATGAACTGAGAAATTGAGACTATTGAGAAGCATCTCTTGGAAGGTCTTAAAATAGGATAGTACTTGTGCCTGCTCTTATATCGGTTGTTTCTAAACCTTTGTCCCAGAAGAAGAAGGTCCAGCCTGTCACCACATTATTAGCAGTAACTCACCATGGCAGAAAACAGCTTCCTGCACCACAGCACCTTGAAACCTGCCTTTGGTGCATGTACTGCTGCTTCAGCAAGTCTCTCTGGGGTCGTTTGTGGTTAGAGATTTATCATTTATCAATATTTATCAACAACTCAAGTGCAAAGCATGGTCCTAATCTAATTTTAGATGCTGAGCAGCTATGAAGCCATGGTCATATCATATCATGTAGAAATATACACCCACGGTAACTCTTTATTTCCTCCAACTAAGTATGTAGCTGAGTGATGTCTGATCATCCCTGTCCTGCACCAGAGCCTTCAGTGGTGCCACTTTTGTGGTTCTTGTCCCAGGGTCCAGAACAGAACCAATGGGAAGGCAGAAAATCTTCTCCTTTTTGGACACCTTATCATGTTTACCTGGCTCTTCCATACAGTCATCTCAGCAGTGCTACAGCTGGGAAAGCTGCATCATTGCAGCCCTGCCAGGGCTTACTGGTTATTCAGAAACAGGGCAGAGCATCTCCAGGCAGCCCTTCACGTACAGTGAAAAAGCACTATGAAAATCACCATGAAGCTGATGAGAAGTCCAGGGTGTCCCCTGCCACGGATGCTGCCCCATCTGGAAGAAGTTGTATCCCTGTCAAATTGTAAATGGCTTATGGAAGAGCACATCATGGGCTGAAATTGCACCATCCCAAAAGAATTAAGGGCCTTCATATGTATAACTGAGAAAACTTGACCCCAGAAGACCATCAAACGAAAGCGTGAAATCACACTGTTGCCTGATGAAAAATGTACAGAAAAACCTGCAAAACTCAAGTTGCTCATGAAGCACAAAGGCACCATTTGGGGGTAGATAAGAGCCCTGGAAAGCAGATGCATCAGAGTGCCACACCAGCCTGAAACATTCCTATTTCCAGATCACGAATCCCAGAGAGCTTCCAGAAATAAAGACTGGCTGAATGGGAGCTAAGCCATCAAAGTAAACCCTCAGTCCCCAGCAGAAGCCACACAGATTATATTTTAAGTGGAAATGGCTGTAGGGAGAAGGAAAAAAAAATACCAGGAAATGTTTTGGTGAGTTTCTATGAACTTGAAAATGCGAACATTGGCTATAAAGTCACTGAGGAGATTGTGAATGGAGATTGTGCAGCTCTACAAGGTAATTTATCTCCCTGACCAGTACTTCGTAAACTGTCTATTGAACTGCCCTCTGTTAAAACTGAAGATATACAGACACTTGTAAACCTTATCAAGGGAAAAACAACTCAGATAATTTTACACATTTAAATGAAAACCGGGTTCTGATCTTTTCAAGGGAATGAAAATGTCAGCTCTGCTACCAGAAGCTGTTCCCCCATAGAAGCGGGGCGGGGGGGCAGGACTAGCACAACTGAAAAGCATCTTAAAATATGATGTGTTTGGCTGTTCCTGCCATCCCCA
This sequence comes from Tinamus guttatus, assembly GCF_000705375.1. Next base: position 106,122 of record NW_010580227.1, read on the forward strand.
GTTATAGCTCTAAGCAAGCGGCTGTTGGCTTCAGTGATGGTTTCTTCAAGACCTTGACCAAAGCAGGTTTCCAAAAAAAGAAAAGGTAATTATTTTTTCTTGTGCAGCACTTCTCCAAGCATCTGACTTTACAGCCATCTGTATCAGGGAAAAGAAATCAGTATTCTTCAGAAAAAAATAACATTTTACTCAGCGGTAAATGTAAACTGTTCTTCAAGAGTGAAGACTTCACCTTTTAATTATTACTTAATTCCAGGGCCAACAATTGAATCTGCATCCACATTACATTTAAATAAAAGATGGAATTTCAACTCCCATGCAAACCAAATGAAGAGCCAGGATTGAAATTCAGGTGTCCTACCATCTTCTCTCAACTCCACATGGTAGAGACTTTCCTAGATGAGTTGGCAGAAACTTCAGACCTGTGGAAATCTCACAAGTTCTAATGTTCTTGCGGAATTTCCATCCAATTGGGCACATCTGAACTGGAACTGAAAAATAGCCTTGGTAAGCAACCCGGAACCAGATCAACAGAAAGTGGGCCAGATCTGAAGACTGGACTCTGAAACTCCTGCAATTTGAAAGGCAGTAAGTAGCACTTTGAAGTACCACTGAGCAGGCGAACAATAAGACGCTTAGCAGAGCAGTGCCACAGCCTGCGCACGCAAGAGGCCTTGTATTCGTGCACTCACTCAGACTAGAGTTGCTCAAACCATGGGTGTTTTTGCCCATGCAATCGTTTGTGGCGTTGGGAACAGATGGGGAATGCTTGGAAACTGGAGGACACTTAATATAATCAAAGTAGTACAGGATTGCAGAGAGGAGCTATAGGACACACACCACTTCTTCAAACATAGTCCCTTTAATATGAACCTCAGTGCTGCAGTAAGCTACATGAGCATTTCCCTTCCAGGTTGCAGACACACACTGACTTTAAGGTAGGGA
>NW_010580227.1:109566-113819 GCF_000705375.1 Tinamus guttatus
ATATCACTGTGTTATAGCAGCTACCTGTAATGGATACAGATCTTATACTGATAAGGAAAATCTGTTTTACAACTGTGACCAGGTTTTCCCTTCCTGCAGCCTATATAAATAAGAACTAAAACACTAATAAGTTTGAGATTGTAACTTGAAGCACTTATGTATCCTTTACGTTAAAAATTTTTACCTAAAAACATTCAGTTAAGATGCCATCTCAACAAGATGTGTGCTACCAGATAAAGAAGAATACAGGCTAAGTGAATTCCTCATGGCTTTCCCTGGAATATGGGGAAACAGCCAAGGGAGAGCTAGCAGGAGCTGGGTTTCAAAAGCCTGGCTGCGTCTCCACCTTTCCGATGCAGAATTCATTGATTAGGGAATTCATTCTCCTGATGCCTCTGGATGAAAGATGTGCTGTCAGCTGTTTAAGTGACGTATCCTATGGAAGTGCAATAGACAGCCCTCCGCAGGGGATGCCTTCCGAGAAATTATCTTTGATTAAGCAGGCAGTTGGCTGATGTGTTGCTGATTAAAGGCTGCTCATGTTCATGCTAAATGCTCATACTGTTGCTCCTCAGCACCTTCCTGATCTTACCACTATGTCTTCCTGCCCCTTTGAGCACAAATCTTGGTCTTCCTCTTTCTTCTACCCTTCTCTCTAGCGCAATATAAAACACCACAACCTAGAACACGAGCCTTTTTGCAGCCTTTTGCATTAATGGGATCACATTGGTATATAAAACCCTATATGAATCTCTCACAGAAAAGGGCCAAGGTTGTAATTGCTCCCCTGCCTCTCCATCATAAATACCAAGGGCTGCAGAATAAAATGTCTTCTCCCAAACACCGAAGGAACAAGAGTCCTGCTCCAAGACATCAGTGCTCAGCCTTTTGGTGGTGCAGTTTCAAAACCCTTATGTCACAGCAAATGAAGCCCCTCCTTGAACTATCTTGGTACAAACCATGATCTGTTATGAAGTCTGAAAGGAGCACTCAGAAAACAAGGAATCTCTGCATAAAGACATCCAATGAGCTGATAAGTTAAAAGCATTCAGACCCCCAAAAGTTCAGACAATTTATGGAGAGTATCCAGGGAGGACTGGTTGTAGCTCAAGTTTTAGGAATCACCTTGGATTCTGAATTGAATGTAGCTCCAATAAAAAAAAAAATCTCCCATGCATGAGTTAGAGAGGAAACAACACAAATGTCATTTAATTTACATGACAAAGTGCTGCCATTATTTCAGTATGACAGAATGCCACTAAGGGCAATTTCTGAAAATTATTTAAACAATGTAATGAGTTAAATGTCAACGTTAGCTAATTATGTTTATGCTAATTGTTAATTAGCCCCATAATGGAAACAATCTTAATTAACAATAGTTATGTGTGTGTATGTGTGTGTGTGAAAAAGTGTGCAGAGTGACTGCAAAAAAAATGCTGTAATTTAATTTCCTGTAATCATGAGTATTTCATTTCAGACATTAACGAGAATTTTTCAATATACTTTAGAAAAGAAGTGATTAACTTACAATGTATCTGTAAGCAATCCTTTCTGTCTAACATCTGTTCTGTGACAATAATAGCAGCATCCTTTTTTATTACAGTGAATCGTGGAAAGCCATATCTGCCTCTGTTTTGCCACGGATTTCTTCTGCGACAGGGAAAAGATGCACTTTAGAAACAGGTAGGGTTATGACAGAGATGAACATGTATTAATGCTACAATGGTTTTATAAAAGAAACCAGACCTTCCTTTTACAATCACCCTTTCTGGATTTTATCCTTCACTCAAACAGTGGAACTTAAAATTTCATAAACATGTTTCAGCTTTGTCAAGACAAACTTCAGACTAGTCCCTTTTCCAAAAGGACTGAAGGGCTTTCCAAAGCTCGGCCTGTTCTGAGGCAGACAAATACAAAACTCTATCACTACATGAGATCAAGGCTGAATAAGTGGGAAATGAAAGCAGTGACTGTGTATTAAACGATTTTCACATAGTATTGGGAGTCTAAGCTTCTGTGTAGTACTTCCAGCCATACAACTATGTGCAAAAAAGGTGTAGATGCTACTGAAACGGATGTGCTGTTGGGCACCTGCAGAGCTGAATGCTACCCCTGCCTTCCTTGCTGACTTGCTCTGCAATTGCAGCTGGTTTGGGATGAACCATGGGAAGTCAGCATTTACCTTCATGGATTTTGGGAGCAAAGTCTGAAAAGCTAAAATTCTCAGTGGAAAAAAAAAAAAAAAAAAAAAAAAAAAACTAAGGGAAAAGAGAATTTTGGTTCAAATCAGATGCTTCTTAGTTATATAAGATAATAGCAGGTTTTTAAAATGAAAAAAACAACACATACAAATTTTAAAATTTTGTTCAGAGATGGTGCATTTCAAAACTTGGGCATCGGGAGATAATCAGAACTGATACCACATTGCAAAGCAATGAGCAGCCCTCATCAACAGCAGAAGTTATGTTTTCCTTCGCTATATTTGCCCGTCAATACACCTATGAATCAGATTGCTCCTACCTGCAACTCATGGTACTCAGCTGTTTTTTGGAGGACCTTATTCTGCAGTTGCTGAATAGAAGCAACTCTTTAAGACTAAATGCTCAAAACTACTTTGTGGATACTCAACTCCCTTTGAGACTCAGGTACTTAAATATATTAAAGAACTGGGATTTTAATAGCTTCACTGTAGAAATTTTGCCTGCATTAAGTCTGAAGACCACCCTGCCTGTTCAGGTACTCAGGGTATTCCAGCAAAGCCCCATTCCACTACATGCAGCTATTTGGATTTCTGAGCTCTTGGTATCTGACTCTCAGCTTCATAGAGTACTTAAGGTACTCAGATGAAAGATTCTTCTTGAAATTAATTTCTTATTACTTAAAGTATGCCATGATTACACTGCCTGCATCTTATAAGCTAAACATAATTGCAGACAAAAATAATTTCCGTAAGCTCAGAAATTCTTGGTTGTCCTCATACTTGTTGGTTTTTCTTCTCTTAAGGAGAATTAAAATGATTAAAGGCAATCCTGGAAAAAAGAAGCCTATAAGTCTCATTTAGTAATAACTTAATTAGTTTGATCTCTCAAAAAATATTCTAATGTTGCTAGTTCTTCTGGCTGAGTAGTTATCAAGTAGCATTTTGTCAGAAAAGAGTGAATTATAAAGGACTAGGTTGTGACTAGGTGCACCACACCTGGAAATTAGGACCCTTCTCAGTCCCTCACGATCCCTAGACGCATCACCATGCCTACATGCTGACATGTGAAAGGCATTGCTACAAGCCCAGTTTATTCTTCTTCCACAGTCGCTGACACAGTTCCACAGACACAAGATGCGCTTGGTCTGCTCCATGAGAATCACCGAGACCTACTCACCAGAGGTGATGATCCTGCCCCAGCTCGGCCCAGCCAGGCTGCTACGACACTCTCCGGGACCACAGTCCTCGGCTCCTCCAGAGCAAGGCAGAAACAACAGCATTTTGCCTGTGGTGGTTGCTGAGACTGCAAAGTGAATTGTAATCCTGTAAGCAAGTGTGAGCTGTCTTGCTCTGCCCCTCATCCTCCCAGGCTTTCTTCTTCATGGTTAGGCAGCTTACCTGCTCCAGGCACAGGAACTCTGCTTGTGAGGGTCAGTGAGCCCAGAGGACTTGGGGCCTGGGAGTGAGGATGGTCCAAATGGCTCTAGCTCATTACAATGGACTGGGACAGTCACAGTCACTTGTAATTGTCCCACACGTTCATTACAAATAATTTATTTCAGATAACCTTTCTAAAGCAGGAATATGAAAGAGGTTTTACCTGCAGTTCGGATCATGACTTCTAGAAGCCGATGCAGCTTCTGGCCCAGCGCAGGCAGTGATGAGCCTCCTGCCCTGCCCCACACACAAGTGAAGGCTCTGTCCGAGCCCACCATGCCCCAAGTGCATGGGAGCTGCCTGTACAGTAGCAGTGCAGTGTATGAAGCCACGAAGCCTCGTGTGCTCCTTGTATGCAGTCACTCCTAGGGGTGAATCATAGAATCATAGTATGCTTAAGGTTGGAAGGGACCTCTAGAGATCATCTAGTCCAACCCCCCTGCACACGCAGGGTCACCTAGAGCACGTGGCACAGGACTGCGTCCAAGCGGGTTTTGAAGATCTCCAGAGAAGGAGACTCCACAACCTCTCTGGGCAGCCTGTTCCAGGGCTCTGTCACCCTCACTGTCAAGAAATTTTTCCTTAAGTTCCTGTGGAACTTTTGATGCTTCAGTTT
>NW_010580230.1:0-10637 GCF_000705375.1 Tinamus guttatus
CCACTCTGGTGACCAAGTCTCATCTTGCCCATCCCCTTTCGGAGAAGAGCCTTGGCTGAGTTCGTGCAGCCAACTTCTATTGCGGCTTGGCCAGCAACTCGGCCGGACCTGTTGCTCCCCTGGGGAGGGTGCTCCGTCCCCTTTCGGAGAAGAGCCTTGGCTGGGTTCGTGCTGCCAACTTCCATTGCGGCTTGGCCAGCAACTCGGCTGGACCTGTTGCTCCCCTGGGGAGGGTGCGGAGAGCTGTGAGGGACCCTGCTTAACCGTCCCCTTCGCCGCGGCGCGAGGAGGAAAAGTGAAACACCCGAAACCTGACAGCACTTTAGCTGGTGACAAATGACTGTCATATTGACCATGTAGGCTGTTTGTTTCTATTCTCCTCTCTTTTAAGAGCGTCTATTGAGTTGGACGGGGAGCTGTTTGAAATCATCTCGCTCTGTGCTTGGGCAGCAGCAACAGCAGCCGAGACTCGCGGAGTCCGCGGTAAGAGAGTCATCGCTGCCACAAGCCGTATTTCCAGCGAAGACTGAGGAACGTGTGTTCAGCCTTGTTGGCAGGCCAGAGGGACCCTCAGGCCTTCCTGACCACAGTAATTTGTCAAAATCTAGAAGCTTCGTTGCCCTGTGTTAGGTGAGGTGAGATCTTGAGTCCTGTTTTTCCTTGCAAGGAAAATCTAGGAGATTTCAGGGCCAGGATGTTTTTGTAAGGCAGGACGTCGCTCTTTAGATGTTGCCCTGTGTTAGCTGAGGTGAGATCTTGAGTCCTGCTTTTCCTTGCAAGGACAATCTAGGAGTTTTCAGGGCCAGGATGTTTTTGTAAGGCCCTGCTGACACAGTTGTTTTTATGTCCATGGACTACTGAGAAAACAAGCAAGATTAGCCTTTAAACTTGCATTTCCAATGCCTATATTTTGCCGTTATCTTCTGTGTGTTGAGTGGAAGGACGCTGTATGTGCAACGCATCCAGCAGGCCCACGTGAGGTCATTAACGTGCCACAGGACTGAAGTGCAGGGGCCACGCAGAGCTGCTGACCTCCAAGGGAAGGGGCCTTTCCAGAAGAAGCTGCCATGGGCTGAAAATCTGGACGTCTTGGGTTCTGTTCCCTGTTGTGTTCCTGGGAAATCGCAGTGGTTTTCCATCCCCTCTTTCCTGTCTTCTCTTTCTGAAGTTCTCCACTTGGCAATCAGCCCTTTGGCTTGTGTGGGGGAGCCCAGCCAGCACCATAGCTATTGTGGCTTTTCTTGATAGTTCTGAGTTAAAACCAGCCGTCTACTGTATTTGCCGCCGCTGCAGAGCTTGATTTGTAGCTAATTGTTGCTGTCGCCTTGACAGGAGTGATGTCGGGACAAGGAAAAGCTCATCCCGCCTGTTAGTGTCGGGGCTGAGTTTGTCAGGTCTTCCCGCAGCGCAAGTGTCTCCTGCCTTGCAAACGGAGCCGCCTGGAGATGAAAGTCTCTAAACTACAATAAATGTGGAGCCCCGAGGTACCATTTTTAGAACTGCTTTTCAGAGTGTAGCTGCTCTTTAAACTGACTTCAATAATAAATAATTAAGGCATAAAATATGAGTACAGTAAATATTTCATTAAAATACTAAACAGAAACTACAGAAAGTGTTGAAGACAAAGAAAGCTTTGTGTTTTTTCCCCTTTTTTTACCTCTTTTTTTTTTCTCCACCCTAAGTGCAGAACCTTGGCAGAGGGAAGCAAGGGGACCGCATGGAGCCACTGAAGAGATCGTTGAGTCAGAGATTAGCTCTTTCTCATTACTTATTTACCACTATCTTTAGTATCGCATGTATTCCTTCCCTAAAAATGTTTTTAGGCCTTGTAAGCCCAAGAGGCTGGGAAGCTTCGTGCTGGTCTGCTGGGCTCCAGTCGGAAGCACTGAGTTCTCTAGGAGCCGAGTACTAAAACATGTTAGTATATCAAGGCGTGTTCTTTATTTGCTGTTAAAATGAACCAAACCTTCAAAGAAAAATGCTGATTAAGTGAATAATACCAGGCGCTAAATAAGTAAAACAAGTCCTCAGAGTCATTTTCCCGGTTTTTTTCCCATGTATGTAAGTTTGTTTAGGTGCTCTGTAGCTAGATGTCAGATAACGTATTGGTTTTAAGATTTTCTTGTTAATCAAGACTAGTAATTACAAAATGGTGTTCATTTCTAAGAGGGATTCAAGCAATCCCCTCTAAATCCTGACCGAAACAGTAAGTGCATATAACTGGCAGAGGAAAAATGAGTGCTCAGAGTTGGGGAAAATCTAACTTCCATTTAAAAATGAAACCAAATCTAATCTGAGGAATTAGAGCAATAACCATAATGTATTAAAGCATATTTATAGGCAGTGTTCATGTTTCTTCTGCATTGAGGTCTTCCAGGCCTCTAGATCAGAGGACCTGTCTTGGATCTCATCAAACGGTGGTGGAAACAAACCCTTGTTTCACTGTTGGTAATTCTGCCCCTCTTTCCATGACAACGTCACTGTTGAGATAAGTCTTCTCTAACAACTGACTTTGTTCATATTTGAAGAAAAGACACCAAATGATTGTATAATCAGCACTACCTCATACCTCCTAAGGAGCCAAGCAGGTAACATTGAGCCATATTTCTAGAGTAGCAAAATGCAGAGTTTGTCTCTGATCATTTTTTCCTCATGATAGAGCCAAGGGCTGCCACAAGGCATTAGCTGGTAAGTGCTTGGTTGCTCCTTGTGGCTCTGCAGGCAGGGGCCACTTGGAATTAAATTCAGTAGAAGTCTTGGCTGCAGCAACATCTTACTCGTGTTTGCATCTCTGAATATGACCCAAAAATGGGAGCTAGGCTACCAAAATTATGGGCTATTTTGGATCACATTGTTTTGTCTGATGTGCCTGAACTTTAAGTGCCATTCCAGGCGCATGAGTCCTGCTCTGTGCATGGCCTTTTAACCTGTGTGCTTAAGTTGCTCTTTCTAAGATGTCACAAGGGACTTGCGAATATTGGCTGCTGGTTTTCAAGCATTTCAAGATAAAATATCCTCTATGTGGAAAAAGTTTCCACTTTTCTTATATTGAACTTGGACAGCAAGGTGATGAGCATGTTATAAATATCTTGAGAGAGAGAAATGCTGAGCATAATAATTTTTATTGACCTTAAAGCTAAAAGACCTTTCTATAACTTTTTTTTTAATCTGATTATTCATTTTTATCCAAATAATAGTGCAGTTAGGTTTGCAGGGGCAGAATTGGGAGGAGGAGATTATTGTTTCAGTAAATCAGTGTAATTCCTGAAATAATAGTTCATGTCTTCAGTTGCTTGGTTTAAAGTGCAAACAAATGGTGGAGGGCTTTGGGTGGGATTAGCACAGTGCGTAGGATCCGAGCACTTGCTGGCCCTGCTGGAGCAGTAGTTTACGGGCTAATGCTTTGTTTTATTTGAGAAACCCCTGCTTAGGAGACCTTTTAGAATTCCTTTTTAAAGCTGACATAATTAAAAAAAGAGTATAAAAACAACGGGCACTTGTGCTTGAAATAAGTCTTCTCTAAGCGTGATATTTTTTTTTCTCCCCCTCCCAAGCAAACACCCTTCTCTCCTAATTATAAAGGATTGTGGCTTTCAAATAGTGCCGGTACGATTTAATTTGCTACTTGCTGTCATCATGTGAGTCATGCCTGGGGAAGGAAACACCCAGACTGTATCTGCTAGGAATGCTGCAGGAAGGCTCAGGCTTCTCTATTGCATTACGGTTGTGACATCTCCAGGAGTTGGCTCCTGATATATTAGGAACATGTAAACCCTTTGAGTTCAAGGTACATGAACGGTCCTGCAGTTATTAGCCCCCTTCCTTGTTTTTTATTCATTTTTTTTCAGCCTTTCACCATCTCTGAAGGGTGAGACAGTTTTGGAAGCATTTTGAACGGGCTTGATTAAATATCCTTCCCTTTACAAAGTGTTTTGATGAGCTGCAACGCTCCCCGCTCCTCCGCCAGAAACGGTCAGGATTAATGACGGCGTAGCCCGCCAACAGCTTGGTGATGCAGCCCCATGTAGGTTGGAAAGATACACTTATTAAGGAGGTTCCCATTAAGCATCCTACAAGCCCTGATGAATAGTTAGCTGCTACTCGTACAGACACTTTGTCTGGTGCTGCAGGAGTAATTGCTGAGCAGCTGCGCTCCAGTCCTGCCCAACACAGTTGTTTCTCAGTTGCGCCTCAGGCAAGCGGATGATGCTCCGCGGCTTGACAAGGCCCTGTCCCACGGGGACGCAGTTGTAGAAGTGAACTGACAGAGGCTCTAGTTCACAAAATGGGCTGGAATTATTAATTTTGCGGGAGTGCGAAATACCGAATTCCAGGCTGCCGCAGCAGGGGAGGGAGAGGCGGCCGCCGGGCTGGGCGAGCGCCCGGCCGCTCAGAGCGATTCCAGAGAAAGCTTCGTGCTTCCATTTCTTCTTCTTTCATTTTTTTTTATGCCCAAAATATTTAAGCCTAATGTTGCATGTAGAAAAAAAATCACAATTAAAACATTAATTATTAGTGCTGAGAGTGTTTTGAGTCATTTTTGTATTCAATCGGCTGTAATTAAATACTCAGTGAACACAAAATTAGGTCATATATTATGTAAATAGGATGAGACATCCACTAGCTCTGGCAACAAATGCTTTGGAGTCCTTCAGGGGAGAATTTGGGACTGGACTCTTGGAGCCTAATCGGTTCTGTCTGACCCCGATTCCCTCCTGTGCTGCGTTGGTACCTGAGCACGCAGTGAGTACCGGGGGCCACAGTGGGTGACACCAGCGATAGGTTGCTTGCTGCCTCGGGATGTGACCCTCCGGACCTGCCTTGCCCAGTGTTCTCGGCCATTTCCCAGCGAGCTCCGGTGAGGAAAAATATCCTCCTTGCCCCCGGTGGATCTCTCTTTCTGCTGTGATCCAGCTACGTGATTCAAGCCTAAAAGAGGCCTTGGGACACTAGCAGAATTGGTTCAGGTTGTTTAAATATATACGTTGAAGCCTGCCCCTTTGGTTGAGGAGGGAAGGAGGCTGTTTTCAGAAGCCGTCTGGGGGATGATGCGTTGTGTATATCCCTCCGATATTAGATATTTGGTGCTGTTATGTTTCTTCCCCTGAAGAATACAGTTTTGGCCCCTTGTAGCTTGGGTTTTCATCGTGTATATCCCTCCGATATTAGATATCCAGATGTGTGATTTTGTGCTGTTTGTATTCTTCAGGGGAAGAAACATGTTTTGGCCCCTTGTAGCTTGGGTTTTCAGGATGGCCAGTGTCTTTTCTGTTCTTGCTCCTCCTGTGCTGTTCCCCAAATGAAGTGCCTTCATTCTAAAGGATTTCTCTCCTTAGCCGATGACTGGTTCCTTGGAGTTTACTGGCAAGTGAGGTATGTTTAACATAAGCAATGAGCTTTCTCCTTGAGACTAAAGGTAGTAGGCGAGGAAACCTGGTGTGATGGGTCAGAATTATCTTCTAATAGGGAAGTCAATGAGCATATTGCTGTAAGAACTTGCAGTTTTATACCTATGTTTTTATAGCTCTGTTTTTATACCTATGCAAGTTATTTTTTTCTAGTTCACTGTGATTTATGAAGGCACTTGCATGGATGAAAACTTCGTTTTGTGCCCCGTGGATTTACACGACGGCGGTGGCAAGGAGACACCCGCAACGCTTTGCTTCTCGTAACAACCAGCGGCACCCCGGGAAGCAGCCTCAGAGCAGCAGGCTCCTTTCTTACCTCAGCTACTCCTGCAAGACAAATTATATCGTCCCCGCAGTTTGTCTTGCCATATTACCTCGGCAATTGGAATATAATACAAGGCATTTGCAGTCCAGTCCGTAGAACCGAAAAGCTTATTAATGTGACTTGCCCACGATTAACTGAAGGGAGCATCTTCAAGGAGGTTGATGGATGTATGGCAAAGGCGAGCAACTTCTTGGAGCTTGCTGTGAAGTTTTAACGCTGGAAATGTGATGTTAGGTACTGTTTGTTTTCAGTAATAATAGCTGTGGGGGAAAAATGAGTAAGACCGGCCGTGCCGAAGATGTGATATTTCACTTTCAAACTTCCTTCTAGCAGGGTGGGTCAGGCTTCAGTGCTTCCAGTTTCATGCCGTCAGGAGGCATGGATTTGGCTTATCAAGCAATGCTGGACTTGCTAAGTGGTTGGCAGACATTATAGAAAAGCGAGATGCTATTCATGCTGCAGTGGATAAGGAGTTGGAAAGCATTGGTTTAAGATTGCAAGAGGCTGAGAGGAAAATTGAAGTCATGGAGATAACGATCATTGGGCCTAATGCTGTTCTTGCTGAGAATGCCAAAGACCAGGTTGTAAGCCGTGCAGAAGTCCAGTTGATGATCTGGAAAATAAGTGCAGATTGAGAATTATCATCTTGGTGGGAGAACCTTGTGAATATATTGATGGAGAAGTGAAGAGGTTCACTTGGGCGTTGCAGAGTGCTAGTGGAGCTGGGTAAATGGTGAGGGTAAATTTTTAAAGTAGTGCTTCAATGCGTTGCAAAGGCATCGTGTTCTGGGAACCTCAAGCTAAGCAGTGACTCTCTGAGGCGATAAATTAGTGTCTCAAACGGTTAAATGATGCAGTAATTTGACCCTGGCCTGTTTGTTGCAACTCCACAGCTAAGCTTTTTTGCAGAAAGGACTTAAAGAAGCACACATTTTTGGGTTTTCCCCTAAGTGTGGGGAGTGATTCCGTCTAAAATATCATAAAGTAGTTTTAATGCCCTGTGACTTTATCTTTCTCTGTCATTTGTGGTTTTTTTCTCTCTCGTATATTTAAAAAAAAAAGCTTAAAATTGGTGAGGCTGAAAGGCTCTTGCCTTCGTTATTGTCATTAGGTATCATTTAATGGAACATTTTCCATTTGTGGGAGAATTGGCAGGGAAATTAATCTGGAGTAGAGTAGGTGCCATGGGCTTGTGACCATATATGTGCGTGTGTACATATAAAATATGTTTTTTTGAAAGAAAAAAGAGATTTTAGGTTAGGCTATTTTTACTGACTGCATTATGCACCAATCAACAGTGATCAGATGACTCTCCTCAGACACAGTCAGGTGTCTCCTCCAGAGTTGGAGATTTTGGGTACAGCTGCTGACAGAGGTTGTATTTGCCCGACTAAGAGCGCTCCTTCTGCCCATGTTGGGATTGCCCAAGTTTGGACTTTTTTCTCCCTAGAGATCCACCAATTTCCTCCAATCCATTAAATATCCCCTCTAAATTAGCACCCTGTCTTGAGGCAGAGCGGGGTTGCTGCTCCTTTGGCTTTGCCACGGCAGTCGGACACAAGGAGCCCGTCGGGTTCCTCCGTCCTGTCTTCGGGTCTTGCTTGGGGTTTCAGGCTTGATGCTTTGCTAGTAAGAGAAGGTTTAGCCCTACGGCTTGCTTGACGTAGCCATTTTTTTTGCAGGTCCATTAGGAGGTTGAATTTTGGAGGTGCAGAATGAGGGGTTTTCATGCATGGGAGAAAAGGGGATATTTTGTCCCGGACTCACAGTGGGAGGTCAGGGTCTTTTGTGCCCGCAGCTCCGAGACCAGCACAAACCGGGGTGATTAGCTCCCTTTTCTAATGAGTATACAAAGCTGCTTGTGAATGAGCCAGCGGGCTCATTGTGAAGCCGTGGCCTGCACTTAATCCTTTCTGTGAGCCCCCTTTTACACCGAGATAGCAATTGGAATCCAATTTACACTAGGCCGGGCATTAAATCTCCTTATGCTGCCTATACCGCTAATCAATGAAATTGAAATTCAGTTGCAGTTAGGAGTCTCTTCCTTGTGCTCGCGCCGCTTGCTTCTGCTGCAGCGCGCATCTTGAGAGATGAAACCCTTAAGTGGGAAGCGCTTTGTCTTCCTAATACGAGAATAAACAAGGTTTCATTTCTTGGCAAAACACATTCAAAGTACTGTATAACAAACAGGAGGTATCTTAAAAGTCCATCAAGAGACACTATGGTAATTTTGCCAGAACGACCACCTTGCTTTTAGCGAGAATTATCTAAAGATGAAGATAAAAGGAAGGAAAAAGGGAGTTTGACGTGTAGAGAGACACATGAAAGGTTTCGGTGGCGGCTTTCTGTGCTGCACGGCTATATTAGCAATTGGGTTTTCTGGCAAGCACCGTAATAACAGGAAGGATTTCTTCTTGTCAGCTTTTAATTTTAGCAGGCAGGACTTCTCCAGAATCAGGTTGGCGCCTATCAGAGATCAGTAAACGACAAACAGGAGACTTTCCCTGCATCATTTGCTTCCTTTTCAAGAAACACTCGGAATGCTGATTAATCCACCCCTCTCGGCAGCCTCAGGCCCTGCAAAACTAGAGGTGAAGAAACATCCCCATGTTGTCACTGAGGAGCTGAGGTACAAAGATGATCAAACTTTCAGACGCATCAGTGCTGGGCACCGGTGTGTGATGGGAAGAGGTGATTTTGGGAAGTGGTGGAGGTGCATCCTCTGGGAGCCGCACAGCGGGGACATCTCGCGTAGGGAGGGCAGGAGCAGGAGCCCCACAAATCTCGTCTCGCTGCTGGAAGTGTTGACCTGACGCGGCTTTTGAACGTCACCGTGCTTGATCCCTCAGGATCAATCAGGTGGGGAATTGCAGAGCTTCTGTCACCATCTATTAGACGTACTACATCGATCCCCTTAAAATATTTATTCCTCCTCTTATTCATCGATGCTGTTTGATACCGGGGCATAACGATGGTCTGGAGTGTCTGTATTCTGCTGCAGTCGTCGTCTGGGGTTTGTTGAGCAGGCTGACAGTGGGCTGGAAGAGAATGAATATATGTTCCCATTGTAACCAGTCCTGTCAGGTGTGTTTATTTTTAAAAATTGTGAAAAAACATTGCCCTCCCAATCAGGTATGTTTTTTGGTTTTGTTTTTGGTTTTATTCTTTTTTTTCTTTTTATTAATATGGGCAATAACATCAGTTTGCTTTTTATTTCTTTTCTAGCTTCTGAGCCTTTGGATGCAGTTTCATTATTTTTTCAATCTTTTATTTGGAGCCACAAGAATGAAAAATCCAGTTTAGAGCAAATTATTATTATTTTTAATACAGTCTAATGAATTTGTGAACTGGTGTGTTAAGAAGAGCACATGACAGGAACTATCATTGCGGTGATACTATACCAAACAGCATAGCAATTGCTTTTGCTTATGTAGTATCTCATCTCAGATTTGTGATGAAAACGTGGCACTATGCAGTGCTGTGTAGGTGATGCTCTGTTTCTGTAGCTTTTTCTGTCCTAAGCCATCTGGGACTCGAGCTGAGATGACTTGAGAACCTGCGAGGACAGCCCTTGGGGACGGGGTCCGTGAGCACCTCGGTGCCCGGCGCGTCCTCGCGCAGCTGGGGTGGATGAGAGAGAGGTGGGAGCTGGGAAGCAGAGCATCTTCCAAGCTTAAACATCAGCTTAAACATCCGAAGCGGGTGGTGCTTCATTTCCCAAGGCTGGGAGATGCCACTGGTTCCTCTCCGATCTGAGACTTGGCTTGGTCAACAGCACGCTCTTCATTTCCACGGGCAATAACAAACTCTTTTAGCAAAGATACAATTATTACCATAAGCTGCTCATGCTGCTTTCCTTCCATGGGGTTAGCTGCTGTGGGTCACAGTTACGGACTTAACAGTTGTGTCACAAGTTGTGGGCAACTGGGCAAGTGAGTGAAATCTTGGCTTCAGGGATTGACTCAGCCATGGAAGGTGCCCTTCAGGCCAAGCTGTCCTGCTGGACTTTAAGGTGAGGGTATGTGAGGGTGGTTTTTGTTTGCTTTGCTTTGAGTACAAATATTGTAGTCTGAGTTAAGGACAAATACTGGGAAGTTTACAATGGAGCCTGTTTAATAAATGAAACATTTTGGGGCATTTGATTTTTTGTGACCTCTTTTACTGTGAACAAGCTGAACTTGAGCACTTTGCAGGGGGTATTATTTTGTGGAGAGAGGACATTGATCTTATTTGGCAGAAAATAAATGGATGTTTGTGTTATGATGGCTGTACAAGCACTTTCTCTACATATCCACAGGATGCTGTGCCCTGGAATCAGATCGCATCTAACTGATACATTTTAAACAGGATGATTCTCCTCTTTTGCAACTTTCAAGTGCAAATGTGTTAATGTTTTGCCCAGCACATTATTTCTAACAGGCTGAACTTGCATTGTGTTTTCGCAGTTTAGGTTTATGTTTAACTTGAGGCTTTCAAAGTTATTTAATTCTTTATAATTTTGGCTGCCTGGTAGCCTTACAACCGCCCCAAGACTGCAAAGGAGAAGGCAAACACATAGCCTGCCTGGTTTGTTTTCCAAACCATCTTCCTTCCCCTCCCCAGCCCCTGTGCCCCCAAATCCGAGCCGCAGGGGACGCGGGGAAGTTGCTTCCCCAGACCTGTCAGCTCCTGTGCCTTCAGAGGGAGCCTAATGATGTTGAGCCCTATGTGATTCTTTCACACTTGTCTACTCCAATCTCGCGCCGCAAGACACGGAGGTGCTGAGCGGAGGGAGGGATGAAAGTCAGGCTATGGTAGAAATCTGCAAAATGTATGCACTGGATGTGAAGGAAAATCGGGATCAGATGAGAGTCTTCTGAGGAGCTCTGCTGTGTTTTTTCTTTTTTTTTCTTCTTTTTCCCTAC
>NW_010580230.1:12416-71912 GCF_000705375.1 Tinamus guttatus
TCGCGCCTGCGCCGGCGCCGCGGGCCCTGCGTGGCCATGGGAGAGCCCGGTGGCCTCGCTGTGCCAGGACCATCCTTGCTCAGGTCTGTCCTCACTCCTTGAGCTGCGCTTTTCTGCAAGGATAATTTGAAGCCAGCTCAGCAGTAGCAGCTCCTGGTTGCCGTGTTCTTCATAGCAGCTGAAACTTGCCAAAATCAGAGATTTGCCTGTGTTTTTGAGACAAAATCCTCATCAGTCACCTCTGTTTTGTTTCATTTCCTCATTTCTTTTGGCAGCGGCTCCTGGGGCATGGGAAACGTTCTCTGATCCAGATGCTGTTTGCAGGTGGACAGTGAGAATCGAGCGAACTCTGCTTTCCTCTTGCAGCTGAGACCTGTTGAGAGGGATGTCGGCGATGGCGTTATGAGTCGCAGGCGCTGCTCGCCGGCCTGCCTGGGAACTTCAACGAATCCATTCCCTAAAGCTTCCCCCAATCCGTAGCCCGCAATAATTTGATTTATGGGTTGCTGGGAGTTCAGAAAGAGAAGGGAAAGGCACGAGGTCTAAATGGCTGTGAGAAGTTGCAGCGGAGCTGCGCGGTGGGAACAGGGGCCTTGATGTCGGCTTCACTCGGGGCCCGTTTCATTAGATGGAGCGCGGCAGCCATGAGAAAGCAACCGGCTCTGTCATTATGATCTCAGTTCGCTCCCCGCTCGGCGGCTTCACCCTTGATGGTATTATTTTTGAGAATTCGGCTTAAGTTGCAGGCTTCCTTGCTTCATTAAAAGTGTTGTCCCCGTTTGCCCTGGTTAGTCACTCTGAATGAGCTGGTGCATTTGATGCTAACCTTGTGCTAATCTACTGCTTCTTTTAATAACAGTTGCAGCAAACAAAATGCTCCCTTTGTACAAATCGCCCTTCCATAGTGATGATTTTTAAAAGGTTTATTAATCACCTGGTGTTTTCATCCCATCTCTGTGTCCTCGTGGTTTGGAAAGACGGGGTTCTGCTGCTATCAGCGAGATGAGTTTTGGTGCGTGAAAGGAAACCAAAAGGCCAGCATCCCTCTTTTAGCTGGTGCCTCATAGTCATGGCCTGGATTTCAGTCGTGGCCTTTGTTTTGGCAGCCCTTGTTATACTGGAGCGAATTCTTCCTGTGGGCCCTGCGTCCTCGGGAATCACCGTGAGATTCTGGCTCTGCCGGCTAAATGCAAGACATGAAGGTGTTGCAGTCTGAAGGGAGCGATTCTGCCCTTTCCCCTCTGATGTTCTTTTGTCCTGGAAGGAAAATGGTTGTCTTAGGTGACGGCTATTTTTATATAATCATTTGTTCACTAAGAACTGCAGTGAGACCTCTAATAGCATCTCGCTGCTCTAAAGAGCTGTCATGCAATTCAGATCACCTCTAAACTTCGTTGTGTTGGAGGCAAAAGAAACGCTGTTTTTTAAAAAAAAAAAGCAGCTTGTCTCTTCTTACTAACCCCTCTCAAGGTTCCACCTTTCCCGTTCTGTCTCCTATTTTTTTTCAGTGTGACTGGGGAAATCTTCCTCTTAGCTGGCAGCTAGAAATGTGTACATTTTGTATTTCCATACTAGTACAAAACTGTGCTATAGCTGATGTTTGTTGTGGGGACTGAAGCTGAAAGTCCTGAACGCCCCCAGCAAAGCCCCGGGGAGAATTCTGCCTGTTTTCCTTCCCGATGCGCATCTTGCTTCCCATTAATCCCATCCCTTCCCACCGAAGGCGTCCCAGGTCGGCCGGGACTCGGCGGACGCTGCAAAGCAAGGGCAGAACCGCACATGTGAGCGGTGCTCTGCAGCCGGGCGCTGGCGCTTCCTTAACCTGCCTCCCCTCAAGCACTTGCAGATCACAGGGAGGAGAGGTCCTGCGGAGCCCGCGGCCCCCGCGGAGCAGCTCGGCCTCGGCAGCAGCCCCAGCCAGCGCTAGGGTTTCCTCCCCCGGGAGGTCTGTGCGGCGCCTGCATGGAGCGTATGTCCAAAACTGTGAGTCTCGCTGCTTTTAGTGTCCAGATCCCCGGGGATATTTGGTTCTGGAATATGTTGACTCTCTCAGTGTTATTTCACTGCTCACGATGTCACCTGTAAGGTCGCCTGGGCAATAGGTAGATTTTATTTGTACGTGCCCTGTAACTTCCTAAAGAGGCAGGGAGCTACAATAAATATGATCTTTTTAGTGTTCCCCTCTTGCGGTTTTTGTGGCTACCAAGGAGGCTCCTCAGTGGCAATGTCCTGTCCTCCTAAGGAAGACAAGGGGATGGCAAGGGAGAAGAAAGGGTTATCCTTGCCGAATAATGAAATTGAAACGTTCACAATTGGAAATCACTGAACTCCTTTAGAGTAGACTTGATGCTCATTGTTACTGCTGTCTTATTCAATATAGTGCATTTTTACGTCACGGCACCCGTGTGCCTGTTTGGGAGGGTGGGCGTTGAGAGGGATCCGCAGCGCGGTGCCGGGCGCTCCCCGTTTTGGAGTCGGAAGCAGGTCACCCACACGCTCTGTGGTCTTCCCGCTGTTTCTTGGAACTGCGATGTCAAGGTAATAGGGGGAAGTGGGTATTTTCTGTTTCAGAGCCTTTCTCAGAGACTCTGTTGGTGCTTGGCTGCTGCTGGAATTGTAAGCGATGGGGAAAGCTCTATTGTTTAAACTCTGGCAACTCAGATTTAGGGCACAAAGCACCTACATACAGTCGAGCCCAAAACATGACTCATAGGTAATTTCTAACTGCAGGCACTGAGTGTGCAACATGCTCTGCTTTGAAGCATGGGCTATTATGCAACACGAGCTGACAAGAGCAGTTTTGAACATTTACTCTGACTACGTAGAGGCATCGGGTCTGAAATTTGGAGAGATTTGTAACCGAGTGATTTTTTTATTTTAGGTAAATTGAGTACACATCAAAAACGTTTTTAAAGCATAACAAAGAATAATTGACCTTCAGTAGTATCTGATCACCTTTTGTTTAAGTTAGATCAAGTTTTCTCACAGGCTTAAATTGCAATTGTGTTTATATATTTGTCTCTTTGGGCCTTGTGCAAAGCGTCGTCTAATTGTTTTGAACTTCAGGATTTGATATCTGGGTGAAACAATTCCAAATACACAAAATAAATACAGAGTTTGTAAATCAGCAGTGTAGAATTCTTGTTGTCCCTTCGAAGCCTACCCGCCTGTTGAGGAGTGGACTGCAAACTGTAAACATATGTTCAAAGTTATAAAGTAATCTTCTCCAAACATGTAAAATTAGGGGAATTAGGGGAAAATGTCTTCAGCCTCCTAGCCTGGCGCCTCTGGGCTCTGCGGAGGCAGCGCGGAGCCCCCGCGCGCAGCGCCGCGCGGAGCCGCGGGGCTCCGGGGCCGCCCTTGCCTGGCGGGGAGGCAGCCGCCTCGTGCCCAGGGAAGGTGCGACGGCCCCGCGCGGTGGAGATGCAGGGGGGATGGAAGCGGCGCGGGGCGTTAACCAGGTGTACGGGCCGCGGGGGGGTTGAAGGCAGCGCCAGGCTGCATTTTATAATTAGGGCGCAACTCTTTTGTTTTGCAGGAGGCAGCTTTATTAATTGATGTAGAAGGTTGCTGCGCGCTCCTCATTGTTTGATTAAAATGCCAGTATAAATAATTAGACCTCTTCTGTTTGTTTTATTTTTTTGCACCCAATTTACATTTTCATACAGAACGAGAAGGACTCGGGAAACGTGTTTTATTTTTCCCAATTTGTTTTTAACCCGTCGCCGTTCTCGGCTGGCCACCAGCGCTGCGGTAATTGGGTGACCTTTGCGCAACGCCGTTTCAGAGCTCGGGAAGTCACTGCTCTCTTTGCGAAGCCTCCTCATTCCTCCTCCCTCCTTTGTGCGCTTGCGGGCGTTTGGCCATGCAATCTTGCCTAAAATGGGTAAAACCTCATGTTCAGCCACTGCAGGAGACCCCAGGTCAGCTCCAGAGTGGGTGGTTTGTCCAACAGGGGAGACTTGAGCCAGGAATTTGCACCTGTCTGCTTTAAAAGCTGCATAAACTGGGGAAATGGCTCCCATTTAATGCAGCAGCTGGAGAAAACATTGCACTGCTGGAGTCACGGGTGCCAAAGGCCCCTCGGAAAGTGCCAGGAACGGTATTGTTTATTAGATCAGCATCTGTCAGCATTAACACATTCAAAGTCTGCCTATTTTTAGTAAATTTGGAGCTCTCTCTAAGTCGAAATGGGAGCGGGACGCAGCCATCCCGGGTACCGCGGCTGCGGGGTCGTCCCTCGAGCCGACGTCAAGATTCGCACCAAGGTCGGGGCAAAGGGTCCAGCCAGCAAGGCTGCTCGGTGGCCCTGGGAGCTGTGGCTTTTCCAGACCTGGCTTTTGGGTTTTTTTACCTAGTTGAAATACACTTGTTTTTCTGCATTGTGTGGGGGGTTGTCTCTCAGTCAAACTTAGGCATAGCTCTAAAAATGTGCTGTGATTTCTGCTATTCTTGCCTCTCTCTATAGCTCATGTTAATCAAGGCAGTGATTTTGCCGTTTTGTTCCTCTCACAGTTAAGCGGAGAAGCCTGAGTGCTCTCCTCTTCGACAGTGCTCGGGGGCCGTGTGGGCCAAAACTGACTAGTCTGGGCAAGTGGAAAATGTTCTTAGCAAGCTCAGATCTGAAAATCAATGGCCCAAATATTGCTGTCCCTCCATTCTACTGTTTATAAAGACAGAAATAAGTAAAAAACGTCTATGTAGAGTAAGTGCTCACTCTTGAGTAGCCAAGTCTTGCATGTCCTGTGCTTCACCTGCAAAGCAGCCTTGCCCCAAGAGGGCTGTAGTTGGAAAAGTGGAAGAACTTGGTTTTTCACCCTTTTCTGTTTTCCCTCCGTTTTCCCTGGCGCACAGGTTGCACAAACAAATTCCTCCGTGTATGAAGCGAGTATCAAAAGCGCTTTTCGCTGGCAGAACGCGGAAGATTCTCCCTCCTGGAAGGGCTTTTGGAGGTTTTTTTCAGGTGCGGATCAATAAGCGAGCGCAGTTTAACGGCAGCTGCGATGACAAGGGAGAAGCTCTGTGCACGGGTCCCTGGGGAGGGCAGCACAACTGTCATCCTGATGAGAGACTCGCTTAGGAGCAAGCATCTCCCCGGGAAGCTCTGGAGCACAGGTGGTCTAGGGAAGGGAGCAGTGCGCAGAGGTAACGTTCGTCTCTCCCAGCTCCAGGCAAGCCTTGGCGCAGCCGCCGTGGTTCCTCGTTCAATGTGACGGTGGCATCTTGAGGGTCACCCGTGCTGCCAGGCTGTGCTGGCGTAGAGAAGGTAACGGATTGGGAGCCTCCTGCCTTAACAGCAGTGGCAACACTCATACGTCAGCGAGTCACTTGGAAATTGTGCCGCTGTGGTTTACCCCAGCGTTCGCTGACCCCGCAGCGCAGGCTGAGCACATCGGTGTGCGGCCCACGTGGTCGCTGCGTGGTGGAGCGCGTGCTGGGCTCAGGTGAGGCTTTCTCACCTTTCCTCATGCTTTTCAGTCCTTTTCCTGTCCTCCTTTCTCCCCTCCTCTCCTCCGCTGTGTTTTCTCCTCCGTGCAGTGGGATCCCACGCTCTGAACCTGCTCTGCTGGGACACCCGATGCCAGCGTGGTTGTGGGCACCTTGCAGTCCAGCCAAGGCGGCAGAGCCCCAAGCTTCCTGGTTCCCTCTCCCTCTGAGAAAGGGAGCGACGCCCCCGCTGTGCATCCTGGAGGGGAGATACTTCGGTTATATGAGAGATCTCCACGTGCAGCTCCTCTTGACTTGTGTGTAACATATTTACGATCATTGCTGGGCACGTGCTGGAGCTTGGACATCTGCGCTGCGACTCCATGCTCTGCTGTTCCACCGTCTTTGGCAAACGGCTTAATTTCCATCTGCAAAACGGAGAGAATAATACTTATCTGATTTGGGGGCTGGAGGTTTAAAGTCATGTTTATAGCATGTTTGGGGGTCCTCACCTTCAGAGTTCCTGGGAATATGGTGTAGCAGATGCGCGTCCGTTGTTCGGAATACGCACGCGCCGCATAAAACCGCACGTAGTGCAGGAAGTCAAGTGTTACAGTTTTATTGTTATGTATGTAGTTACATTCATAAACTCCTCAATATTTTACTTTGATGCCACAAGCATTCTCTGTTGGGTCTTTCAGCTGAGAGGTTTGAGTAAAATATTGTCATTATAGCAGGATAGAGAGATTATAGTAGGATAGATAGAATAGTAGGAAAATATGGTTTCTGTTTAAGAGAAAAAATATGACATTTTTGCAGGGTTTTTAAAAAAATCAGAAGTATAAAGTTTGCAATATAACAGCGTAACAGAACAGTATAAAACCGTTCACAGCGTTATCATCCCTGAAGAGCGCGTTTCGGTTCGCGTTGTGTTTGGAGGCAGGAGTGAGCTGTGGGTGAAAGCGTGTGCCTGTTTGCCAGAGTACCCTGAGGTGACACGAGGCTTTGGGCTGTTGGATTGCAGAGGCTAATTCTCCTTTTTGGGGCAAAGTTAGACTTTTTTTGCTTTTTTTTTCTTAGGATACTAAGTTCTGGTTTTGCAGAGCAATGGAATAATGTAAACCCGTTCTTCCGTGAGTGTTTTAGTCCCAGTAAGCTGGTGGTCTTGTATAGTCCAGCTTTTTTATTTTTCACTAAATAAAAAGTGTTTTTTAAAGCAAATTCCAAAAAGAAAAGTAAATCTTTGAAGGAACAAACCACTGGGGACGTTGCCGGGCTGTCCTTGCACTGAGGCTTTGGTTGCTGCGACGCTTTCCCGCAGTTTGCGCTGCTCATTTCCCATGCAGAGCCCTTTGGGTTGGACCCTCCGCGCGTTACGTGTGTTATCTTCAGGCCTTACCAAAAAATGTGGGGGAAAAAAAAAATCCAGGGAATGTAACAATCTGCTTATCCGCTTCTGTGCAGTTTTCAAGAGCTTCTAAAGCTGCCGTTGTACAGGGCTTTTTTCCTCTGCCATCTCATCCAATCCAGTCATTTTAGAGAGGGCAAAGCCCAGAGAAGTTCAAATCCAGAGCTCCACTTTGGAGCTGGGAGCCGACTCTGCACCTAATAGATGGAAAATCTCTGGGCTGGGTGCGTGTGATGCAGCTCAGCGGGAAATCGCAGGGGGAAGGAGTTGGAGTTGGCTGGAAAGCTGCTTGTTAATTTTATTCCTTGTCATTTCAGACACGGCTCTGTGCCAGTCTTTATGATCTTTAGCCATGCATTAATCTTGGCTCTGCTGAGTTTCACACCACTGCTCTCCCACCATTACAGTGCAAGGTTTCTGTGCATCCCAATTGGAAATAAATTTCTTTATTGCACATTCTCTGACCTTGGCATGTTTGTAACCCTTGTGATTATTAGCAGGAAAAAGGAGGACTTCTGGGAATAATTGCCTTGTTTGTTCTTTATCTCTGAAGCATTGATACCTGCAGTTCTGTGCGGAGATAATTAAATCTTCGGCTCACAATCACGCCGAGAGAATCGTGCCGCGTCTGTGGGCAGAGCTCCGGGTTTGCTCTAGGTATTAAAGCGGGTTTTGATTTGCAGATTCTCTGCAGCGACTATTGGAAAGTGGGTTGTGCCCGACGTCCAGCTGGAAGCTCTTTGCTTTGACATAAGAGCCCTGCGGAACAGATGCTCCGGTCACCTTTAAAAATAACCGTGCGCGGATGAGTGCGTGGACGAGTAGTCGGGAATCAGGTGGTGCTTCTGGTATCCGTCGTGCAAACAATTTTAGAAACATTCCTCTCATAAATACTGCATTTTTGGGATAGCTCTCCTTGTATTCTCTATTGCCAAGTGCATTGGCATGAAAGCCGCTTTCCTCAAAAATTAATCCATGCCTGCTGTCTTTTCCCGACGGGGTGACGAGAGCTGTTGTGAGCAGAGCTGGTGAAGCTCCATGAGGAATTTGAGAAAAAATTAAGAACTCCAAAAGAAAACATTCAGATAATTCAAAAATTTTCTTGATCAAACAAAAACTCCTGATCCTTTTTGTCTTTTTTTTCCTTGTTTTGGTGCCTTTTCCACTTTTTTTTTAAACATGGTCCTCCCTCCCTGATATTATACCATTTTAGGTTTTCTTTTTCCATTTAGCAGGAAATAATGAAAAATTAGGCAATTCTAAATTTGACTGAATTTGCAGGTATGCAGAAAATCCTGGCTTTATTTGTGATGGATCCAGGAGTGTCCAAGGGGGCAGGTCTGGGGCAGGCAGCAATAGCTCAGACTGCTGCGCAGAGGCCGATATGGGGCCCGGTGCCGGCAACATCCCGCTACATCCCTCGTGAACCATGCTGGGAAACTCATCCATATGGAAACCAGGGCTAGACTGAGGTTTTGGAGGGTCGGGGAGGGAAAATCTGCTGCTGGGGTACCCATCCTCAGGATTTCATTGATCCTGTAATGGTTAAAAGACATTTTAACCCAGTGGCATCTCGGTTGTAACCGCTGTCACCGCACACTGTGTTGTCGAGGTGCAGGATAGCGGCAGGGAGACAGATGACGGAAGCCGTGGGAATTGCTCTTGGATTGGTGCTGCAAACCAGAACAGAGTATCGGGTGTAGCTGCTAAATCCAAGCCTTTTCCATAAGGCTTTGCTTACTGGTTGTCTCGTTCTCTCGCACGTGCAGACTGAGTTTCCAGCAATACTCTTCCCAGACGGATGAATATGGGCCAGTCCTCCAGAACGCGGCGTGCTGCAGAGAGAAGCGAAGCGGGGTTTGCAGTTGACCGTTCTATATAGGGTACGGAATGCTTTCTCTGGGAAGCTTTCACAGCTTTGCATCGGTGGTGATTGACGTATCTGTGTCTGCTTTATTGCAACTTCTGGGCCACGTTCTCCAGAGGAAAACACTGTTCCCCTTAAATTTGAAGGTGTGAAACAAGCTGCTTGGCTCACGCTTGCTGTAAATCTGGCCTCGGCAAGCAACAAACAGTGACATTTTCACATTGTAAAAGTTTTCCATCCTTCCTCGTAGCATTTTTGGCAGGGGAACTGCTTGAAAAGTTCACATCCTTATTGCAACCCACTGAGGATTCTTACGTCCTGGCTACCGAGGACGGACCCTTCTTCTGCAGTGGTGCAAGCCTGGGAGGAATCATATAGATTAGGTGGAGGAAATTCCATGGAAAACCACCTAAGCCCCTCAGACGTATTTCATCATATTCCTCTGACTGAGCAAATAGGATATGGGGAGCTTGGGAGACTTAGTGCCAGATTTTTCAGTCGGATGCTCGGAGGGAGCCGCAGTGTTTGCTGAAGGATGTTCAAACCTCCCTTTGTCATGGAAATGAGGCCGGGCCTGGGCAGCGGCGCTGGCAGCGCCGGCAGCCGCTTCTCCTGCTCTGAGTGAGGCTGTTTGGAGGAAGGCAGAGCGAGGCCGCCGCATGGGCCGCAGAGCCAGGCTGGAGCACATCAATACGCTGTAAACACGGCTTTGTACCGAGCCGAGAGCGCGCGGGGTTTTGTATTAGCTGACCCCTGTTGCAGATTTTTTTTTCCTTTTTTTTGACATTTAATCTTTTATTGAAGATCCTAGGAATACAAAAGAAAAAAAAAAGGGGGGGAGAGTAGCCTATGGGGAAATGGAGGAGGGTGTTTCACAGCGCAGGGCTGGGAGCAGGGGAAGGTGGGGTGTTCCTGTGTGCGTCTCAGGAGACCATCTGGGAATCCCGATTCTCGGGTTTGCAATTTGGGCAGCGGCGCTGGACCTGTTTCTGCCTCAACATTGCATCCAAACAAAAGGCTGTTCTTGAGCAGGGACAAATATATCTCATGTTATCACTGCTCTTGCCTGCAGAAAAACACGCCAAGGAGAGCGGTGCCGTTTGCTGATGGAAAGTGCTGCCTGAAGGGCAATTGCTCCTGCAGCATAGCAGGGAGCAAATGCAGCTGTGTTTTTTTGGTACAAGTCTTCCTAGCAAGTTGATTTTCTTCTGCTTGCCACCCTGGAGAAGAAAACCCCACGTTTCGGTCCTGAAGACGGTAACCACCAGGATGAGGCAGCTACCGAGCGAAGGCAGCAGCCATTAAAAACATGCCGTAGGCTTGGGCCTCCCTTCGTTCGGATTGGTAGTCCCCTTGCAGTATAAGGTATTTGCAGTCCTCTTTCGATGTAACGTGGGTGTGCTGGATGGTGCAGAAGGGTAGCCACGAGCTGCTGTTGCGTGTTGGCTGAGGTACGAGCTGAATGTGGCCCAGCAGGGTCTCCTCAGGCGACGCTTCTCACTGACGCAGAGACTCTCTTCTTGACGTCCTTTAGGGCTTTCTTTGCCATTAGAGATCAGCTGAAGCTGTGGGAGAAGTGAGGACAGCAGTTAGTCCTGTGGTTGGAGTTACCTGTCCCGGTCCTGGCCATCGTGTGCTTATCCTTGTGCAGCTGGGAAGACTTTGTCTGGTCTTGTTCGGTTTGCTGATGCTGGCGTTTTTACCATATCCCTTGGGAATTTACCGGACATAGGGCAAGAAGGTTTTCATCTTGTTTTCTTTATTTTGGTAATTTCATTCTAGTTTTTCCTATTAATAGACCCCATGCTGTTTTCTTTGTGCTGCTTGCGCCTTTCAAACTCATACAGATTTATATCTTGTTCTCCCATGCTCTGCTCTTGCACAGAGCTGGATGCAGTCAAATCTTTTGATCTTTCCTAAGAGATATTTCCCTTCAGAATTTTAAACATTTTTGTTGTTTTCTTTGTACTCTGCTCAATTTGTCAATGTCTTTCTGATAATGAGGTGTCCAGAAGTGCATACATTGTTCCATTTATGGATTAATTATATCTGTTGAGAGAGGAGATGTAACATCCTGCTTTGTGGTACATGTTCCTAGGTGCTCTGCGGCCAAAGCTAAACTGTCCTTCCAGCTGCCACTTTGTCGTGTGGTTTCATCCCAAGTTTTGTGGTTTTAGTCTTTGCAAGCCCCTGCCTGGCTTGCTCCATTCCCAGCATCTGCTTCCCGGAGCGGGACTCTATTCTGGGGAATATGCTCTTCAAAATTAATTTTCATTTTTCCAAACAGAAAAATCTTTTTTTTCTTGTCTTTTCTTTTTTTTTCTCTCAACCTGCTTTCAAACCTGGCAGATTTTGGAAGATCCCTGTGAAGAGGAAAAGAAACATGTCTCCTTTGATTGCTCTCAATAAGTGGTCCAAGTAGAAGGTAGGCATCTTCCTTAAGACTCTCAAACACCCAAAGCAATATTTTCGTTGTGAATATATTTTTCCTCTCAAGTACTGCAGTGGATTTCAGTGCATAATAGGTGAAATTTAATAAACCATGTTCTTTCCTCTTCCAGATTGCTAATAAAGCCATTTAGATTAAATCTAACACAGATACATGTGATACCTTGGCAGTTTCTTCCAACTCTTTTATTTTGCAGATCTTTAATCAGCTTTCAGTTATATAAATATATGGCGATTTGGATGAGTATGAATTCGCGTTGGGTCTAATTGGTGTTTAATCCAGCAGAGGGCATGGCCAGGGTGCTGTGGCTGCAAGCTGAGCGTGCTGAGCTCGGGCCTGCTGTGACCATCAGAACTGGGGACGGTTGGGGCTGCTCCGGTCTAGCTTTTCACTTCAGGATGGACCCTCAGAAACGCTACCGTGATCCGAGTGGCATTTCCTTTCTTTTTAACAAATAAATCCTTTTCTCTAACAACGAAATGTGCTTAGCAAGAGGTGCTCTCTTAATCTTGATAGCTTGGTGATCTGTCTGCAGTCAATATTTTTTAATGTTATTTCCATTATTTTACTAGGAATAGAAGTTAATTGCGTCCACACAGCCACGTAATTTCCAGAATTAGGTATTAGACTTGTGTTTTGCCAGAATTTGCTAAATTCTTCTTTTAAAAGAGATTATTTTTTCAAATAACAACACTTGATTTCTTCAGTTAATTGCACAGATTGAGAGATTTGGCACATGTCTGCATTTTCCAAATACTCCCTTTCGCTCTCCTTCAGCAGTAGCTATTTTTATAAATTCACCATCACTCTCTGATAGTGCAGGCATCTCTTCTTAATTTACTTTTGAAGACAAATTTAATAAAGGAATTCCCTTTCTCATCCATATTTGACTGATTTCTTTTTATCTTTTATTAATTCCCCTACTTCTTCTTAACCAGGTTTTCATTTGTATGTTTATAAATAAGCCATTCATTCCTTAATCCTTTTGCCTAGCATTAACTCATGGTATATTTTATTGTTAACATTTAATTGACTCCATATGAATTAAATGTCCACGTAGTAGCTTGTTTGTTTGTTCCCATCTTTACTCACAGCACTATTCTTTTTAGTGCTTCAGTTCTTATGAGGACATTGTGAATTCTTGGGGCTTCTGTTTTTGTTTTGTATTTATTTTTAGGAAAGTTGTCTTCATTGTGATATTCTTTTAGAATTTGCCAGCTGTTTTTAGCAGCAGTAGAATTTATTTAATTTATTGCATTGGTATTATGGGCCCTTGAGATGCCAGATTCTGAAAGAGATTGAGAAAGTCTTAGAGAAATGCAGTTTAAGTTTCCTTTGTGCCTTTGCATTGCAAAGGAAGCAAATAAACTGTTTTACTTGGATGCTGCAGCTTGACACTACTGGTCCTAAAATTTAGGAAAAGCATGATTAAAATTATATATAATCCTTTAGCAGCCAGAATGCAAAGTTAAATTCTGGATAATTTAGGATTAATTTGGAGCCATCCTTTGTTGCTGAAACCCCTCTGCGGTGGATTGTGTAGGTTTTGTTAATTCCTGTTGTTTTCCATTCTGGCTTTGAGTATCCAGCAAATGGCTGCAGATTCTTGCAGTTGTGATTTTCAGGGCTGATAACCCAATGGGATAATTCAGTCAACCTGATCTTCCCTGTTGAATTTCAGTTTATTGGCACTGTAATTAATTTTGACGTGTAACACCACCCCTCCAACTTTCACTCCCAAGTCTATTAATGTCTAATGATGAAAAGTATGCCCTATGCATAATATTGTTTTAGTGCTATAGATCTACATCTTTGTTGTCTGAGAGCAAAAGAGCATAAATGAATTAAGTCCTATTAGCTCTAGCTCATTGAAGACTGAAAATGATCTTAAGTTTCTTAGTTTGTGCTGACAGCCTCTCCTACTTTAAAACATGATGTTAGCTATGTGTTTTATTAAAACTTGAGCTCAAGTGTTTCAGTTCAGCATCTCTTCACTGTACCTTCTAATGCGCTAATTATAAAATACCGCACTGAATTACATCAAGTCAGCTTCCTCGTGTTTGTAGGACTGCAGCACCTTTTTCTTGGTTTGCATCAACTTGGAAAATTTGACTAAGGCAGTCAGTGGCAAAAAAAGAAAAAAAGGCAACAACAAAAATAATAATAAAAAACCCCACAAAAACACGTGCAAAAAACGCCCTTGCTAGCATTTGTTACCAAGGCCATTAGCAATTACCTCACTGGCGTGTAGTTAGATTTCATTTTGCTGCTGTACTTAGTAAAACTCCCCAAAGAATGCCCATGAGGAATTAAGCCGTAAAGACTCTGGCGGAGGAAGTGTGTTAAAAGCAATTAGCAGAAATTTAACAAAGTAGATGAAAATCAAATCTAGGCGCTCAGTGTTCGTGCCTCTCCACGCCGTAGCAGAAAACCTTCAGGAGAACCAGGTAGGGGACAGTTGAGATAAAAGCCCTGCAGACTGAGCAGGGAAGGGGAGCTCGTGCTCGCTCAGGGCTGAGGAACCACAGGTTTGCTTTGAGAGGAGTGAGGAGGAGATGCTGCCACCCAGGGAGGTGCTGGTGGGTCAGGGCTGTGATGGTGCAGGGCGAGGGCGCTCGCTCGGGGGTAGGATGCCCAGGGTTTGGGCTGCTCCGGCTCTCGCAGAGCCTTGTCTGTGAGGGGAGCCCTTGGCTCGGGCCGTCTCCCTGTTGGGCGTGTGGCGTCGGGAGCTGGGGTGTGAGGGCCAGGGGGCTGCGCCCGGGTTGGGGTTGTGGTGCCTCGTGCTCGGGGTGCTCGGCGGAGCTGCAGGCACCGTGCCGTGGCCCGGCGATCCGCAAGAGCTTTGGGAAAGGTGCAGCCTCTTGGACCGTTCTGGAGCTCTACAAATGCCAGCGGGTGAGCCAGGCGCCCAGCCGCCCCAGGCATGCGGAAAATCATTCCCACAGTGTTTGGGAAAGCAAAATGTCGCCCAGGCGTTGGCATTCAGAGATGGAAGTGCCAAGAAACTCTGTGACTATCCGAGTCGGCGGCATTTCCCGTCGCTCCTGGCTGCTGTCACCAGCCATTGGGGCTGCCTTGAGAAAATCATTTTGAGGAGCCGGGCAGGCCTCGCTATGGCGCGGGGAGCGGGGTGCCAGCGCATTGTGCGCTTAATGTAAAGGTGTCAGGTATCTCTGAAGAGAAATTAAGAGAGTGTCAAAGGTAAAACTAAACAAAAGGGCAGACACAAAAAGGCTGTAAATGAGGTGGAAATTGCAGGCAAATAGACAATAGAAGAAAGTTTAAGTAGCAATTTGTTCTCTTTTGCACAAGGAAATGCACTTCATCTATTAAAAAAAAAAAAAAGAAACCTTGGAGGAAGCTGTACTTCTAAATACAGAACTAAATATACCCTGAAAAAGAACCAAACTGATTATTGTGCAACCCCTCCGAACTGCATACAAGAAAACAAAAGTGAGCGTTGATTGACAGAGTTAATCTGTTCTTAATAGATGTTTTATTTAAATATTCATTTTTCTCATTTGCATAAGTTTTTCGCTTCAGGCCACTTCTCACCGCGTTACCTTTTTCCTAGCTCTTCATCTGCGGGTAGTGTTGGGTGAGAATCGCCAAGATGCCTGGGTGAAGCCATCCTTGCAGCAGGCGAGAAAGCCTGGAGAGCCATCGAGTCCTCCGTGAAAGATCATTTTCTCCTTGAAATAATAGTACGTGATTTCTCGTATGGCTTCATTGGAGACACAAGCAACAGGATTGGAGGCTCGGGAGGTGCAGAGCTGCCTCTGTAAGCTGAAGGTGCTTGATGATGATGATAGAAAAGAGAAAGTGAGAGACTGCTGTAAGTGTTCCTCACAGTTCTTCCTGGGAAAAATGGGAGGGAGGGAGGGAGACTTGCTGCTCACTACGCAAACGCGATTAAATGCAAGGTCTCTGAGTTAAAAAATGCTGCAATTGGACTGGAGACTGTTCACAACCCGGAGCCAAGGGAGGTCGTCTCAGCCCTGTGCCCAGGCAGTGGTGGCCAGGTTGGGTTCCTGACATCTCAGTAGGGCAGAGCATCCTGAGCACCTGTGCGCTGACCAAAAGCCACCTTAGTCAGTAATCATCCAAGTGACACCATGGTGGCTCCTTTATTACACATAATTAATGGATTGAATAAAAAGTCCATCAAAACTGCAGCCGTAGACTTACCTCCCCACCAGTAACCATGTGTGGCAGTCTGTGTATGAATATCTTTAAACTCACTGTTCCCAGTGGGAAATTTCTTGGCTCCTTCCTCTTCACAGCTGTATAAGTCTTTTCCCATGAAGGCTGTGACATGACCAATCTCTTCCTCCCCGCTTCCATGGCTTCCCCCAATTTGTCCCTGGGACAAGTTATTCCCTTTGTAGAATAGATGTGACAGAAAGTAAGGGTGCTGATAGACCCAAAACATTTCTAGAGAGTAGTGCAGAGGTCTTTGTGAGTTTAGGTGAGAAATAAGTATCAGAAATAACCCTAACTTGCATTAAAAAGAAGGCCAATATCCCCCTCTGTAAATGAAAACAAAATGGGGAGGGAGAGGTGGTGGAAAACACAAAGCATCCACCCAGCCTGATGTATGTGCATGAGCTTCAATATCCACATTTTCCTACATTTCTCTGTAAAGCTTTAGGAGCTCTTTAAAGCTCAGATTGCTTTTTCATATGCGAACCACTGATGTGATTTCTGTAAGAAATGATGCAAAATTTGTTTAAAGGATCTAATGAGTCTTGAGTTGTCTGCATCACATAACATCTCCATCCTATGTGGTGGATATCAGGCCTTGTTAAGTATGTCTGCATTTTTCTTCAAAAGATGCCATGACCATCAAAGATGCTTACTATAAATGATGCCAAATGTGAGTTTTTTTTCTTTTCAGCCAGATCTCCATATCCGGCATGTTAAAGAAAATGGGATTTTTTATTCCTTTTTTTT
The DNA here is from genome assembly GCF_000705375.1 of Tinamus guttatus. The sequence continues at coordinate 28,521 of NW_010580230.1, forward strand.
TGTTGTTGTTGTTGTTTTTTTTGAAGATGTCATGTGATGGGAGTTTTACCTAGAGCATTTGCAGAATCCATTTATTTTATCTTTATCTTAGTTTACCTGTTAGGTTGTGCGTTTTTTTTTCTATTTTTTTTAATGAAGTTTAATGCTGGGAACCAATTTATGGAACTGCAATAGCACAAAGCTTAATCCTCGATGATAATAAATACTGTGAGGAGATAGGATCGTGCGGTGATTTGGCCACAAGTAGCTCTGGCACAGGGAGCAGGCGAGTTGCAAAGTGCTGCCTTTTCTTTCTCTGCAAACTCTTCTGCACCTCAGATAAAAATCATGTCTTGTTATTGATGTGCGGATAAGGAACAGATGCATACAATAAAATGCAGCTTATTAAGATACGCCTTGGATTGGTTAATTACTTTCTCTGCATTAATAGCGACTCAGGCCTGCGAGTGTCGTTTTTAGAATGCAGCATGTTCCTTTCTGCTTCTGTAGCAATGAGTCAGTGCAGTTCCTGCTTTGATTTACAAAATTGGATTTTAATCTCTTTGAAACCATTATGCTAAATCAATTTTTAACATAGCAGAGCATGGAGGTACAAAGCCCCTCTTGTTCTCTGGTTGCTAACTCTTTGCATGAGTGAGCACCACACAAACAAGGCTGAAGCGGCGGCTGCGCGGCAGGGCCTCGCCGCACAGAAACCAGCGGCGCTCGGCTGCAGCCGCTGCCCTGGCGTGGGTAGAGATGCTGCGTTGGGCACCCAAAGGTGCTGCAGGGCTGGCGCTCGGGTAGGTGCGAGAGCACCTGGTGGCTCTGCTTTGCTCTGCTCTCCTCCCTTAGCTCCCGAGCGGTCGAGGCGGGGGATGGATCTCCCCGCTGATGTCTTGGGTCTCTGGCCATGACTGGGCGGTCGTACAGTTCCAGCGTGGTACTGGTAGTAATGAGCGAGATACTCGGATGGTTTCCTGAGAACAGTTTTAAGAACATTGTGCAAACGTGTGCACCCCCTTCTCCTTCACCCTCCTCTTTCTTCCCGAAATCACGGCCTCTTGCTACTCGGCTTGTAAACCAGGCTGGCTGTGGGCTGTGGGGGGACACACTGCCCTGAGAGATGCTTAAAAACAGCCCTGAGCTGCAGCGTTTGGGACTTGCTCAGAATCTCTGAAGGACAGTTTGTTTCAACTCGCTCTTCTTGCCCAATCTTGCATCTGCTTTGTGTTCCTCTCGCAGTGGCAAGTCCTCTGGCCGCGGTACTCCAGGGAAGCACATCTGGAATGGATCTTTCCAGGGGTTTTCTTTTTTTTTCAGATTTCCCTGGTACTTTGCAACGTCCAGACTGCTGAACTTAAACCATCATTATGGGTTTGTTTGTTTGTTTGTTTTTTAATGGAAATAACCTGGAAGATTCTAGATTCTTTTTACTCAGTTTTCAAGTGTAAAATGATGTGTATGGCATGTTATTCTTGGCCAAATTCTCTTCTGTAATGGCTGATGATAACCATAGAAGTTAGTTGCACAACAAATAGAATTATGCAGGAATATGAAGAGAGGATAAATTCCTTATTCCCCTAAAATCTCCTTTATACAGAAGAAAGGTGTCTGTGTTGCAAGATTTGGGCAATTTGCAACACAACAACTCTCATTGCCTAAAAGCTGAGGATATTGGTGAAACAATGATCCAGAAATGAAGTAGCTGTTTTATCTGTATGTGATGGGTTAAATCCTTGGGCTGCCAACATGAGCTTTCAGTTTTGCACTGCCAGTGCCTCTTGAGCTACCGCGTGACAATCTCTATTGGCTAAAAGCAGAGGGAATGAACAAATAAAACATCCCTCAGCTCTCGCTTTTCCCTGCTTTGCCACTGAAATTAAAAGGGACACTACATTAATTTTTCTCCTTGCTAGCCCCGGTGGTGCCATCGTCCTGGGTGTGCATGGGGCATTCAGGATGGTCGAGGAAAAGCAGCAGGGTTAGAGGGGATAGGAAAAGGGCAGCCCAAGTTCACATCAGATATGAGAATTCAAAGCAATAGCAAAGACTTTCTCTGGCTGAAGTTCCACCAGCCAAAGTGTGCACTGGAGGATGAGTAGAAAAATGACAATATAGAAGCATCTTGCTCATATTTCTTTACATATGAGCTTAAACTATTGTGTAGTTCTTGCTGAATGTGGGCCCTTCCACAATGTTGAGGCTCCTCTGTCATGGGTCACGGGCCAGCTGGCTGAGTCTGTGCTGCCTTATGGTTTCAGTGGGACAAGCCATTGGATGGGTTGGAATTGCTGTCTGCAAGGAGAGCATCCAGGCTGACAGCAGCGGAGCTGACTGCCATTATAGGTGCATGTGCTCGTGGTTTCCAAAATGCCTGGCTTGTCCCCTCAATCCTGGTTGCAATGCTTTCCCTTTAGTACATCTTGGGACTAGATCCTGCCAACAATTCTTGATTTGGCTAAAGAAGTATTAGTATCTCCACACGTGGTGGTGACAGGGATGCTCAGGGTCTCTGTGTAAGATCATGCTCAGGCCCGGGAAGGGCAGTGCAAAGAGCTGAGCTCCCCGTGTGTGGAGCCAGAACCGAGAGGGGTCGGTGCCAGCTGTACTTCAGCAAGGCTCTCACGGCTGCACTTCTGCTTTGTGGTGTTGTATTTGTTAAAGTTCAAAGGAAGGAACCCTGTTAGTTAAGGAACGAAACCCAAACACACATGGTAAGTTTGTGCTGCCCTCCCAGCTGCTGCATTACGTCTAAAGGGAGATGCTGAGGCTCATGGGGCTGGAGGTACCAAGCAGCACAAGGGTGTTGTCCCAGGAGAGACACTCTCAGCAGGGCGGGCTCCAGCATCCAGCTGCTGCTGATCCACCAACCGCAGCAGCTGGAGACACTTAGAAGAAAATAATGGTGGAATAAGTAGAAAAGTGAGGATCGCTGGAAGAATGGCCAGGGCTGGGGCTGACAGTCTGGGAAGGGATCTTGCCGTAACAAATGAATTTTGGGTGCGTAGTGGTTCTGTGGACAGTGGTGGCACTGCTGGGAGGTGAAGAGCGCGCGTGGGCAGCTCCGTTCAGTCGTCCTGTCTGCAGCATCCCAACAGTGCTAGGCACGTCCAGCTTGAGCTGGATCTCTTGGTTGTTAGTCTCTTCTTCCCGCTCCTTCCGTGTAAGGAGGTTCCACTACTTTGGAAGGGCAGCATAACTGAGTTCCTATAGGTGTATTCTTTATGTTAGAAAGTTCAATTCTGGTCCTCTGTTTAAGACAAAATGACAACTTCTGTCCCATTTTAAGCTGCATGGGCGTTTAAGACAAAATGACTTCTGTCCCATTTTAAGCTGCATGGGTTTGAGAGTGAACACTTGCATTTTCACTTGTATTCTGATTACTGCTTCCTATCGTTGCAGTTTTAGACGTTGTTTGTCGTTGACATTCAGCAGATGAGTTATTAGTTATTTTTCCTTTATAATCTCTGGTCTTCATGCTAAATTTCTCTGCTGCTTTTGGTCTGCTTTGTCAGCATGGTGTTTGGCACTGGCTAGTTCTTTATGTTCCGCTTTCCTTATGTAGGCAGTATCCTTAAGGACCAGAAGAAAGCAAAACCACAACTATTTTACCCACTAACCAGCTGCTGCCTCCTGCTCATTGCTTGGAGGCTCTGGGGTGTTCAGTGCACTTATGGGTGGGCAGGTAGGCAGCTCAAGTGCCCTGGAGCAGCCCAAGCTAAATCATAGGTAAGGCAGAGCATAAGGTGAGCATAAAAGCTTATGTGACAGGTAAACAGACTAGAATTCACTGTAACCTTGCAGTATTGCAGTGTCCTGGAATATAAAAAAATATTTCAAAAAGCTGCACTAAACTGCTTTGTTTTGAACCAGGTTCCCAAAATAACCACCTTTCAGTTGGTAAAATAAATTGTGAGAGTCTGTCAGATCCAAAATGTAATGGTTGGGCAAATTAATCCATTGTTGTATTGTTACAGTGCTCTAATCATATTTTTATATATCCCAGGAGCTGGAACTAAGAAGCATTTTGCTGTCATTGCAAACACAATAATAAGAATAGTCTTAACAAAGTGACGTGCACTAACTTGACTTTCTGCAATACGTTTCAGTGGAAATTACAGATGCTTTTTACATTTCATTATCATTAAGGTACAAATAACTTTCTTGTATTGAAAACCAGGCCTACTTTATCTGGTTTAATAATTATACTGAGGCTCATTATGGACACCTTGTTTGTAATTCTTGCTTTTCTTATTGAATTCTAAATGTATTATTACAAAAGTATGTACTTTAACAGATGGAGTATATTATGGCAATGTTTAGTTCAGGTTGATCTTTTCCAAAGACTGTGCTGAGTGATCTTGGGCTAAATAGAATCAAGTCAACATCTAGCTTGATTTTCACTACTGGTATTATTTAAGCGGAAAACTAGAAATGCTGTTGAGTTAAACGCAGCAGGTGAAAGGAGCCATAAGGTGGAATTATGAAGACCTTATGACTAGGATGAGGTGCAGAACCTGCATCACAGGCAGCAGAAACTTTTCCAAGAAAGTATCTTAGTTGATGTCAAGGTTGTCTCATTTGCCAGTGGGATATTGCTTTAATGGTGTTCGTTCTTCCTCTCCAGTTTACATAATGAGATCAAGCTAATTAAACCATGTCTAGCTCTGGGAAAAGATCAAAATGTGAGCTCTTTTTATTTCTTTTTATTAAAACTTTCACCCTGTAATAGGAGATTATAGGACATACTTTGCTACCAGTGCATCTTGCTCATCTCTGGAAAAAAATACAGATCTTTCTCTCTACTAGTACATGTTTGCTTTTAATTGTTTGTTCTTCTAGTTTATCATGTTTCAGGAACTTGCAGAAAGGTGCGTGCTTGCCATGGTCAGATGGCCTACCTAGAGAAGCAGTAATAAGTGGATGCAGTGAGGCGTGTTATTCAAAAGCCAGCTATAATAAAACCTGCTGAGAAGTGCTCGCTGCCGTAGTCAACAAAGGTTTGGGGTAGTCACTTAGACCGATCTGGATAACCCTCTTCTTGGTATACGTCGCTCACCATGCAGTGCATTGCAGCGGACTCGACGGCCCTACTTGCTGGGAACTGAGATGGTTGAAGAAGCGTTTTCTACAACCTTCCCAAATTTGTGGGTGTTTTTTTCCTGTCAAATTTTGCCCCCCTGAAAATGTGCATTTCTTGAGGAAATAAGGGTGACTTTTACTGCTGGTTCAGTTCTTGTAGGCATTCAGCACACCTAGGGACCTGTATCTTCAGTTGCAAATGTGGTAATTTATTGCGTGCCGGGAGGCCAGGTGACTGTTGCACTGGGTGCTTTGAAGCAAGGCGGTGACTCCAGCTTCATGATCCAGCAGTTGGGGTTTGCTTGTCAGCTCTTCCCTGCTTGCAGGTCATGGAGTTGAGCTCTTTGGACCCACATTTTCCAGGTGTGGATGCCCACTAACATAAGTTGGCATCGGCTCGCTCGGTTCCTCCGCAGAGCTTGCAGCGTGAAGCCGTCTCCCGCGGTGCTCGCGAGGGTGCCTTACGAGAGGCTTCGCCGCGTGGTGCCACAGCAAGGAGGTATTGCCAATACTAATGTATTACTGCATTAGATCATGCTAATTATATTTGAAGCTAAAATGATTTCGGAAAGATTGAGAGGAAATGAGGGCTCTCCCATGCCTTCTCGCTCTTTAGGAGGAAGCAAGGTTCAAGTAGTGTTTTCGGCTCCGGAGGGAAGAACAGCTGTGTCGCAGCTCTGAAGTAACTTTCTAATGATTGAGTTGAATTGCAGAGTGCATTTTGGGTTGCATTCAAATCATGGCAATTTCCCTTCCCTCAGTGACAGAGCAAGGAGCTCTCCACTTTGATCGCTGATGTAGACTTGGAGAGAGGGGGGTGCCAAGAGAAGGGAAGCTTTTGTTTCTGGCGTGTCAGGTGTTTTCACACATGACAGGGTGTCAGGGGTAGCTGTGCTCTGCCGTTTTTACACACCGTGTGCTGAGCCCCCCACGGAGCAGCAGGAGGAGAGCGGTTAAGGAGGGACGGAGAGGCTCACGCAGAGACGGAGCCGTGTCTCGCGCACCGGCCTCCCGGCTCCAGGTGCCTGGTTGGAGGTTGTGCTGTCTTCTGAGGAGTAAACTGGCTCCGTACAGAGCTGAGCTTGAGCCAGAGCCAGGAGGGTTCAACAAGAGCTCTGTGAGCCTTGATGACTTTCAGGTGAGGCCCTCTAAAACATTTAGGAGTATTTTTGGTTTAAGAGCCTAAAATGTAGCAGTTCCCACCCCCCATTAATAGGGTGGGAGAGAGGAGCACCAAGAAGCACCGTCTCAGTGGCCCGGTGGCCAGTGTGCTGGAAGCGCCGGTGTCGCGCTGAGTAGATACTGCAGCCTGCGCGAGCAGCACACGGTGGCCGAGGTGCCATGAGGCCCCCTTCTAATAAACCCGGTCCGTTTCTCGGAGACAGAATCCCAGCTCCCAAAGACAAAAAAAAACAGCCTTTTTGGCTGTTCATATGATTTTGCTACAGCAGCCTCAGCAGTGCGGGCTGTCATCATCCTACAGAGCTATCCCACCTGCCTCAAATCCCTAAAGGAAAACAGGAGCCGAACCTGTCACACGGAGGCAGTTAGAGTCAATCATCATCTCTGTGCTGGATTCGAATCCCCCTTTCGGGGTGTATGCGAAAGGAGCCTTTCATGCTTGCTGCGAGCGGATAAATAAATAAGTCAATTCTTGTCATAATTAAACATATATGTGTGCTTTCTTTTGCAATACAACTTCAACAGCTACCCAAATGCACTTAATAATGTTTTTTGCTGTATTTCAGTGGTATGAATGTACATGAAAATTACAGCAAAGGCATCATTTTTTTAACAGCTGTGTTTAGTTGAATAACAGATTTAGAAAGTGCAGACTTTAATTAATCTGTGTTTTCTGCTGGGATTTCAGCACCATCTGATTTACTTTTCATGGCTGAAAAGTGTAATTGTAGTTTTTCTCTTTAGCTGCAAGTTTATCCTCCCCAGAAATTGATTTGGTTCTTCTTTTTCTTCAAGAAAACTCAGTATCAGCCTAATGGCACCTGGTTGGCGGCACCGTCAGTACCGCAGCTCTGCCTGCTATGGGGGTGTCAGGGGTGAGAAGGTGCCTGTGGGGCGGAGAGATGCCACGTCTTGTCACCCCCTGTCCCCTCCTTGAGGGCTGGGGACCAGTGAGCAAAGAGAGAGCAGGGACGGGTAGTGAAAGCTTTTCCCCTATGGTCAATGCAGTGGAAGGCAAGAAATCACACAATTATCTGTGTTTTTTTTTTTTTTAATAGGAATTAAAGTGTGACGGCTCTTTTGTTGAGCCAGGCTGTCAGTGTAACTGCTCGGCCGCGTTGTGGAGGTACCGACGTGTGTCCATGTTTTCTGTACAGCGCCGGGGAAGGCTGGGTAATGAATTGCAGGGCCGCAGTTGATAAATTGCATTTATCATGCACTGTTGTTCACTCATTACTCTGTCTCTGCCGGGATTAGCGCGAGTGTCGCAAACATGCAAAGAGCTTCGCTGGGAGATTACTTTGCTTTAAAATCCACCTGAGCGGGTTGCTTGCGGGCGGACGTGCTCGGCATTGGGCATGGGGAAGGGAAGTTAGTGTGGAGTAAGGGCTTTATTTGTGTTTTCAGAAGGGGTTTATGCAACTCTAGTTGCTAAAATTTAGTTACTGCTAAGTGTATTTTTTCCCTAGTTTTACTTTATTAGGTTGGCACAGGTTTTGATGTGTTAAGGGCTTTATACACAAAGCCCTCCGCGTCCAAAGAGCAGCAGTAGATTCCGAGCATAATCTGAGGATGGCTGCTAATCGGAAGGAGATCAAGAATCTCAGTCAGTTTTAAAACTTGTTTTAAATAAGGTCTTTCTTTTCAGCTTGCCAAATCCCTGAACTAGCCCTGCCGTTCTCCCACCAGTACGGACAGGCCGCGTCACGAGCAGGTCGTCTCGCGCACGCACAGGCCTCGGAATCGCACGGGCTTCCCCGGGCGTTCCCAATAAAACTGTCACATTTGGGCCAAACACCTGAGCCTGAATTACTCGTTTGAAAGGTGACAGGGACAGGGCCCCATCCCGCACGGCTCCCGCGAGCCTCGGTCATGGCCCGGCACTAGCGCAAAGCCAAGCCTGGCCCGGCTTGGTGTCCACGCGCTTGCCTGGCTGACTCTGCGAAATATCTGCGGAGAAAAATCAGTTCTTTCTAAGCACTTTCTAAGCCCCCCCCCACACCTTTTCATTTCTCCTGGTGTAAAATGGGAAACTGCCATTGCAGCATGTTTTTTTTCATGCCCGTATAAACAGCACAAGACGCAGCCTTGAGCGAAGTGGTGAGGCTACAAGACGGGAATGTCGAAATGCTCCTTAATTGGGATATTTAGTACAGTTTGTCACCTTGGCGGCCAATGGAAGCGCAGGGGTAGCTCTGCCTGTAGTTAGGAAGGGTTATGCATTTATACCCAATGCTAATAACAGTATTGAAAAGAACAAGCAATTCATACAACCATCACAACAAAAAAAGTTGCTTGTTGCTTGCCACATCCAGAGTCGTTTTTTCCCCCCCATTCATCGCTGACCAGCGACAGCATTGGGTGATTTTACTGCTTTGGGAGCGCTAGACCTGGCAACCCACTGCAGATAGCAGCATTGGCCTTGCAGGTTTTTTACCATTTTTCTGTTTTACTCATTGCAGCAACAGTGAGACTTTTTCCTCTCAGAGTTGTCACTATCTCAGCTCTAGGTCCTTTTGCCCACACAGCCATGTCCAGCGTGTCCAGAGTAGCCATCCTTGGTGTGTAAGTGGGGGAGAGAGTCCGTTGCATGCACCACGTTGGCAAATTCTCAGCTTTCCCCTGTTTCTTCTTATTGCATTCTTATTGCATTTGTCCCTTTTGCAACACCTACAACAAGGTGGCTGTATAATAATATTAATAATTATAATAATAATAATAATTATTATTATTATTCGTTTTTTTTTACAGAAATAGCTGTCCAACTCCTCCTGAACCTGCAAATGGATTTCTCAACCTCCAGCCATCCTAGGTGTAAATTAGATATGAGAGAGGGCTTTGCATGAATCCTTGTCCCTGAGATATATATATATATATATATATATATATACACATATATATATACACATATATATGTCTCTTTTTTTAAAACATCCACCAAATCGGTAGCTAATTATCGTGGCTGACGAGCCGGTGCTTTAGTTCGCTCTCAGAAGCGCAGCCACTGTGCAGCGTGAGGGGCAAAGACCCCCAAATTCAGAACAGTCGTGATTTACTGTGCAGCTTGGGCAAAGTGCATTTGTTGCCTTGGAAACAAATAGCAGCAGCGAACAACTAAATGAAATTTATGGAATCAACTTCAATAAATCTTGATGATAAATGTGCAAAAACATACACAATTTGATGAAGATCTACAGTATGCAGATGTGAGAGATGAGAGTAAGTTATATAACTGCTGTGGATACATTTTGGGACTACCAGAAACAGGTTCCTATAATAACATTTTTCTTGTTGTTGTTTCTGAGGAAGCTGTCTGTTCCTTTTCATAGATATGGCATTTAATTTTAATTTCCAGGGTATCTTTTAGCTTAATTGGCACGCTGGATGATTACAGTGCGTTGTTTTGTCTTTTGCAAATCCTGATTCATATCTAACTCAGGATAAAAATAAAATTGAGAGCTGTGGCAATATAAGAGAGAGCAAAATGCAGCGAGTGCCATGTCACCCGCCTCCGAGTGGTGTGCAGAATACCACAGATTAATTAAAACATTTATACAGAACATTTCCCTCATTCCTGGTATGAATCCCTATGTTTTATAGCACAAGGACAAGCTGGAGATTTTACAGTTTCAGCGTAGCGCTGCTCCAGGTTTTCTGTGCATAGGGACTCACCTTTTCTTCTTTCTTTTTTTCTTTTTTTTTTCACACAAAGGAATCACAACAACTGATATTTTCCAAAATTGATATTTTTGTTTCTGGTTTGACCCGTGGATCGATAAAGGTTTCAGCGTGTATCGTTGGACTTGCCTAGAGACTATGTTGTAAACCTTTAACGCAGCCCTTAATGGAATTTGATGTTTTTCCATTAGTTCCCTTGCCTCTCCTCGTTACAGGGGCTTACTCTCACATTTCTCCACCAGGTTTGAAAGCGTGGAGCATCGTGGCACTGTCCTCTCCTGCGATATCAGGCTACAACCTGATGTTTCAGCTGCGATCAGGCGGGTCAGATGCCGTGGTGGTGATTTTTATTAAGTGCCTGACATCATGTTGGTACTTTATTTTTGATGATTATTAGCTGAAGCTGCACCTGGCAGGCTGGTCCTGGCTCAATATCAGCCCTCTGTTTTTCCTTTCTTCTAAATTTTTTCCTCTCCGTGGTGAGCTCCCGGAATATGGGGTGGTTTCTGAAAATATAGAGCCTGGGCCAGTACCATTTTGGGGTCGTTGGCAGGTATAAAAGCAGGTTGTTGTGCAGGTTCATGATGGTGCCTTGGAGCCTGGCTTGCTGCACTAGTTTCAGATGTATGGCGATATTTTGGGTTTTGCAGGATTTTTGTTACCTTTTTTGGGGACTTTTCTCTTATTGTTTGAGTGCAGCCGACTTGGTGGCAGGTCCTTTCTGTTCCTCACTCCCTTCTCTTCCAGGCCCCACAGTCGGTGCTTTGCTGTGTGAGCTCCGATGTTTCGTAGGGATTTAGAAAATCCCTCCACACGCTAAGTGCCTGGCCTGTAAATCATCCCAGTCCTGCAGCGGGATCAGAACTTGCAAAGAGGTTAACGAAAATCATGTCTGGATGATGGAAAACGCACAGCAAAGCCCTTGTATGGAGATAATTACCATACTGCTTTTTAATTTACTTTTACCTGGCGTTTTTATAATCTTGGCTAGGATCAAAACCCAAGTTTCGCTCAGCTTGAGCTGTGGAAGGCTGTAAACCTGCAAGGCTCTTTCCAAAAATTCCTTGCACATATAATGACTCCTAAGCTGCACTCTGATGTTTACAGAGTACTGTAGCTGTTCGCATTAACATACAACTGTATAAGACAGATTGAACTCCATTAGGAGCTAAATTTAGTGACTTGCTAACTTCTTTTTGATATGTTTTTATAATTTCATTGTATTATGACACTTGGTTTAAAATTTGCATGAGTAAATGATCCTCTCACTAAGTCGAGTAAAAAGATTTTTCACTTATCTACCATGAAATAAGGCATTAAAAAAATAGTAAGAATAGAAAGCAATGCATCCTTGACATATTTAGTTTATATTTTTTTCAGCTGTGCTGACTGAACACTTTTAGCTATATAGTGATACAATATGACTATTTGTACTGCATTTAACTGGTGAAATAATTTGACATTATGAAGAATTTTTGGAAGCAACGTAGCATTTTATGGGGGAACATTTAATTACGTTCCAAGTCTGAGTGCCTCAGTACAAGGAGTGGAAACCAGCCCTCGGCAGCAGAACGAAGGCCACGGCCGTGCTTGGAAGTGGGGAGCAGCTTCAACGGCCTCTTTCTCCCAGCGGGTCTGGAGAGTGAGGAACCTTTGTTAGGTGGCAACGGGCCTCCTTCCTGGCAGGCTCGGGCTGTCAACACACGAGGAGCTAAGGCAGAGGGGAAAGTCCGCAGGTCTAATTACCCAGCCCCTTGGCTCTCCTGCCCTCCTTCCACGTCACCATTTTTAATCTGTTTGCGTTATTGATTTTTTTTATTATTATTTTTTAGGGGGGTGGTATTACATTAATAGCGACAGCTGCTTTTAATTAAAAGGGGAAAAAAACAACCCGGCAAAACAAAATGCAGCCTGAAACAAAAGGCGAATATTCTAATTTGGCGTGACATTCTGCGCGGGATGGCTGCTGGCACGCGAGCCACGGGAAAGGTCACCTGCCACCGCCGCAGCCCTTCGCAAGGGCGGAATTAAGTTCAAACCCGGCCTGGGTTTGAAGTCGTAAGTCTCTCAGGGGATTCCTTTCATAACATCTTCGAACTGGATAACACTACAGTAAATGAAATACACTGCACTGGATTAAAGGGTTATTTCCCCTGTGTGTCAAGCTGACACAGAATACTAAACCTCAGGTTGCCTCCGAGTTGTCTCTATCTGCTGATGCCCTCTCGTCTGCTCAGAGAGGCTCTGGGAGGTTTTGCGTGGACGCTCGCGACTATTTAGGTGGCTTCAGCGCTTGGTGAGCGGTGAACAATGTTTTGCAGCAAGGAACCCAAATAAAGCAACTAAACGGCAAGGAATTTAATGGGCTTAAAAAATGTGAGTGAGCTGATGCAGGGAAGAGCAGAGCTGCCTCCTCAGCTCTATTATGCTGCTCTATAATTTTTATCAAAACACAAAATATAGATCTCTCTGCACTGCCACTCACATGTTTAGCAGCACTGAGCTTGCAGTAACAACAGGCTATGATATATGCTCCTGTGCTCTTATCTGACTGTACCAACAGTTAGAATTTGTTAAGGATCATTTGCAGGGTGTTTTGTTGGAGGACAAATGTTCATTTTGCCTTTGCAGCTGGTGTGCGCTTGGCTCGTGCTCCGGGTAGCCGGATCGCTGCCCTCTGCCCGGTGCCCGTGACCACCGGCATCGGCTCCTCCGGCTCCATCCGCGGTGTCTTGCATCTGTTACCTGTCGCGTGGGGACAAGCACCCGTGGAGCAGGTCCGATTCAGTAGCGCAGTCTCTGTGTCCCAAGCGGCCGCCTTGGGTGGACTCCCTTTGCTCTGAAGCCTCGGATGTTTTCCTTGGGCTTCCTTTCCCACAGTAAAAGCACTGGTGAAAGGCCAAGCTGGAAAATTTAATGGAGAGCCCACCACATGCCAGCTGTAAGCAAACCTTTTGGATAATTATTATTATTATTAATAATAATAATAATGTTTCTTGACTCTTCGCACTTCCCCCACAGTTTTGTCCAAGGAAGCCCCAGGCTGTCCTGAGGATGGTTCAAAAGCTGTAGTTATATATAAGATCAAAAAAAATTTCCAGATTCTTGATATACCTGGATTTGGTAAAAGTTTGGTCCTGCAAGGAAAAGTGCATCCTGTGTGTGGCAGGGTCTGCCTTTGGGCCTCATCTCTGCATGAAAACATCATGCGTCCAGAGCTCGGCTTCCTTCTCCTCACGCTTTCTCTTTGGGTAGATGTACAGATACATGGGTAAAAAGAAAAAGGTCATTGTGCTTTGTAGTTCACTGCCTTTTTGCAGAGAGTAGCATTTTTGTGTATAGAGCAGGGCCACCTTAACCAGGAGAAGACTGAGAAGGATCTTATGAACATGTGTAAGTACCTGAAGGAAGAGCATGGAGAGGATGATGGGGCCAGACTCTTCTCTGTGGTGGCCAGTGGCAGTGCAAGAGGCAACAGGCACAAACTGAAACACGGGAAGGTCCATCGGAACACGAGGTTAAAACTTGTTGACTGTGAGGGTGGCAGAGCACTGGGACAGGCTGCCCAGGGCGGGTGTGGGGTCTCCTGCCTTGGAGATCTTCATCTGGACGCACATCTGGGCAACGTGCTCTAGGTGAACCTGCTTGAGCAGTGAGACTGGATTGTCTCCAGAGGCTCCTTCCAACCTCAGCCATGTTGTGGTTTTCCCCCACAGTTCTCCTGTAAGACTCCTGAGTCCTGGCCTATCGTATATGAACAGCAGATGTTAAGAAGTTGCATATACTTAAATATGTATTTAGTCTTTGTGGAAAGCCTTCCTGATCAATCCCATTGGTGCAATTTGGATGTACAAAGCTGGCTCATCACGTTGGGCTGAGGTGCAGGAGCTGCCTGCTGCCCTTGGGCTTTGCGGATGCGGTTGAGCAGGAGTCATGTATCCACTTTTAGTTGGAATACTTGAGGAGGAAGTGGCTCTTCAGGCATGAGGTTCGGCTGTTTCCAACTGTTATTCAGATATAAACACCCACACACATTAAAACCACACGCGAAATGATAGTTTCAGGTTGCTGCTGTCTGTGGGTAATTCCAGTTGACTGCGTTTTTAAATTTCCCTCTTACTGAGCGATTTGCAAGGAGGAGCAAGGGCACCAAATGTGACTGTGCTGCTTTTCTGGGGTGTCTGAGGGTGTTTGTGCACCCTCGCCCTCCTTGTTGCCACCAGGACATTTTGCCTCCTTGCAAGAGAGCTGAAAAGCTCGGGCATACTGAAAAAATACCCAGAACTTTAGCACCTCCTCCAGCTAATTTTTTCAAGTGTTTTGAAAATATATATATTTATATATATCTAAATATAAATATATATATATATAAATGTATATATATATATATATTATAACACTAGAACAAATGGTAATGAGTGTGCCCTGCTTACTGCTAACAACAGTATTCTTGTATAAATGCAGCAGGATAGCGGGATATGCAGGGAGGTGCATTAGGGCCCCTGTGTTGTTATTCCAGACTCGGTCCTTGCTGTCCTGGGCAGCGTTACTCCCCCGTGCTTTACTTTCTTCATTCTGCTAAATAGAAATGAGAAGCTTCCTCGCTTTCCTAGGACACTTAGGATTTATTGTAGGCCAGCGCAGAAGTGTTAAATCCTGTGCTGCTTGCAGAGAGTGGGGCTGGGTATTGTGTTCTGCTTCTTCAGTGTTTGCATGCGTTTTTATATACTACTCGCGGTGACCTTTCCGAGGCAAATAATGGCAGTCCCTGACTCAGGCTCTTTACTAGCAGTAGAGCATCTTCCAAGCAATTTGGTAAATATTCTCTTTTGGCTTCTTTCAGTATTAAGGCTGGCGCTAATTGTGCTGGAGATGCATTTGTATAGAGATGACTGCAGCATGGACTTGGGGAAAAAAAAGCAGTAATGTGGAAGTCAGCGCCTATGTTTTCAGGATCTCAAACTGTGATGTTAAATGAACGGTAATTTTTGGAGGCAAGTGCAAAGGAGGGAGCCCGAGACACTTCACCTGCTGGGTGCAGAGCTTTAGGAGCGCGTGCTGGAGCTGAGCATGGAGCGGCCGGGCGAGAGGTGCGTGAGGAGAGGGCAAGGCGGGAAGGAAACCTTGGGATTGCGCCGAGGGCGCCGAGCCCCGTCCCCGTGTGCCCCCGCGAAGCCGAACGGCCGGTCCGTGGCTGCGCTCGGTTAGCTGGGTCTGTGCACGCCGGGGGGAAGCTTCCTAACCACAATGGTAGGAGATGGATATGCTTCTTGGGGAAGTACCTGCTGGTGCAACGACCAAACTCTGGAAGTTGTTCATTCCTCCTTATGAGACTATTTCTTTCATAGTTACAGGGTCTGGGTGAATTTTTGCTTGAGATTTGTGGCTGTCAGAGTGAACCGTGCCTGGACCTGTCTTCTGCTTTGTGAGAGCTCCCTAAAGCCCTTAGCTCTCCCCTGCTTTCCGGCCTGGCTGGCACCCTGCGAATACCTGGTGGAAGCCTCTTCGCTGCTAGCGGCTTCAGTGCTGCCTCTTTTGCCTGTTTTTTTCTTCCTCGTTTTAAAGACTGCTCTTTCCAACCCCCCATCCCTGTATCGCTGTCAGCCGCATTCTCCTTGACAGTTGTGATATTTGTGTGTGTGCATAAAAACAGTAGGAAGCATTTATGTAGGTGTTGCTAATTTAATTTAATCTGATATGTATGTATATAGAGGCCTGTTCTGCACTAAAGTGCTTCTCTTTATTTTACAGTCTCCATCATCATCAAATACAACTCCTTTCATTCTCCTCTTCCATTCACCTACCCAAAGACCAAGTCTGGAAATAGTAACCAAAAGAGAAGCCCACATCGTACACAAAGCAGAGGAAGGGTGAAGGACTTTTAGGGTAAGTGATTTTCCCTTGTTCTAACTTGCAGCTTCATGTGCGGATGGAAGCTGCAGCACTCGGTGCAAGGCCACATTGAGAAGCAGCTGCTTAGCCTATGCAGCAGCTGCTGCGTATGGGAAGGGAATAAATTGCCTGATCTGCTGGATTGGTACTGAAAGGAAGTGTAAAAGCATTTTCTGACAGTTAGAAAGTGGCCCTGATGGCAGCCCTGGGACTTGTGGTGCTTCTGCTGCTGTTCCTGGTAGTAGGGGCCTAACTGCACGTTAGGGTTGCTCTCTTTGCAGAACGTTTTGGCTTTACTGGTGCCTCGTGGAAGCCTCTCAGTTTTGTAGGTTTGAGCGGATTTTCCTAGAGAGCAACCTGCAAGTGTCTGTGCCAGGAGGTGCAGAAAGGCAGGCTGGATGGGGGAGCAGCACGCGGAGGGCCTCTCCGCCAAAACGGTTTCTCTTAATGACTTAAGGCTTTCCTCTGGCTATGAGAGCGCTGAGTAAAATGGAATAAGGTACGAAACCAGCAGTAGGTGAGTTCAGAGCCCTGACTGAGCCACAGCTACTGGGAAGCATTAGTAATCTCAGATGTTAGGGAGGACATTTGCTAACCCACCAACCGTATCTGTGCTTGCATATATTGTATTTCCACATGTGTTCTTTCGTTGATGGACAGGATATGCATTTGCTTGCATTTGAAAACTTAGCTTTAAACATCTGGGTTTTCTGTTTTATTGCTTTTTTTTTCCCCCTCTCCTGCAATTTTTGTTCATGCAAAATTCATATCTGGGAAGGGCATCTTAAATCCCTGCTTCTGAGTCAAAAAGGGAAAGGATGGAAGTGAAAAGAGAGATTGTATCATTTAAGAAATATGATTCATGAATTAATCCTCGTCTGCTACACCATCTGTGGCATGTGTTTCAATACAAGAATCCTGTTTTTATATCTCTTTAAAAAGCGTTCTTCTCGCTGGCTGCCTGAGTTTTCTGTAATGCTGGTGGGGAATTAGCTGTATTTTGCGGGGAGCAGAGCGGGCCCGGGCGCGGGCAGGGTCTGCGGCTGCTGGCGTCTGAATCGTGTTGGGCAGGAGCGAAACACGAGGAGGCGTTTCCAAACGGCTGGGGCGTTGTGTGCTTGGTGCTGTAGAGAGGAGAGCGTTGGGGTATTCCCCAGGCTCCGTTTTCTCATGGATTTTTTTTATAATCTCTTTGTAAATACGGTGAGAAATAGGATTTGCCTGCCATTACCTCGAAGAGGAGCTCGAGCACTTCGCGTATGCAAAAAAAAATCCCTTTAAAATGTATTTTTCAGGTTCCCGTGCCTTACACGTACGTATTACATCCTATTACATCTTATTTACTCCTAGTGCCAGAGCTGAGACCTCCGTGTGCCTCTCTTCCCCCTGCCATGGACTTCCCGGGCCAGGTCCCCACGGGAGGCAGCGTTCCCGCACGGTCACAGCTTCCCTCCCGGACTCGCTGTCCCATCCAAGGGCCTCCTGGCATCGCCCCCTTGGTTTCTTCCTTTCTTGCACGTAAAAGCGTGAGCACCTTCCCTCTTTGCTCCGCAGGAGGCTCCGTGCCCGCCGGAGCATCCCGGAGGCCGGCCGGCTCCGCGCGGTGTCCCGGCGCGGGCAGCGGCGTCCCCAGCGCGCTGTAACTCCAGCTAGGCGCCGCGGCGCTGAAATACGGCGCGTTTATTGCCTCTCCATTCATTTGGCTTTCACGCCTTTCTGCCTCCCTGACTCATTGCCGTTCGGCCTCGGCTTGCAATTTCTATTTGCTGCAGGAACACCCCCTGGACAAGACGGGAGCGTGTGCGAAGCACTGAGACTTGCAGCTGCTTTCCGAGCGCCGTTTGTCCTTCTTGTCTTTAATTGAGTATCTGGAGTCAGGGTAGAGACAGAAAGGCAAGCGCGGTGGTGCCTTTGGCTCGTGGAGGAAGTAGGAATGAAGTGTTAAAAAAGCAGCAGAAGCAGCAGAAACACACGCCATGCTGCACCCCAAGGGCTGCCAGGCTCGAGGGATGCACACCCATGTTACATTTAATACTACTTTTATTAAAATAAGAAAACAAAAAGAGATGGTTTTGCCCCATGCAGCTTGGCTCTGGGCCTCGTTTTCACAGAAGCAGCAGGTGATGAGCAAGGGGTCCCGGCGCGACGCCCGGAGCCAGCGCAGAGCAGGGGACACGTGACGGCAGCCGCTTCCTGCAGGAGCGCCGCGGAGAGCCGGGAAGCAGCGATTCGGGATCTCTTTGCTAGGACCCTGGCGAAACAGCTGCTTGTTTCTCATCTACAGTTATGCCAAGGCGGAAATTGGCTGCTGTCTGTACACACTTTTTTGGATGAGGAAAATTAAGCAGTAATAGCTGGAAAAATAATATGGGCTATGAGATAATAGATGCCTGAGGGATAAAATTAAACAGTACTTTACAATGAAGGAAGAGGTTTTGGCAATAAGTGCTTTGCATTTGACTTCTTTCTGTGTGCCAAAGGACTGATATTGTGTTGGAGAGGTGATCCCGCGCCGTATTTTCCAAACAGACGCAGGGATGTTTGGAAGGGCTGTTTCCCTCCGGAGGAGGCCGGTGCCAGGAATGGGGTCCGCGTTCCGACGGGAAAAGGAGCTGCCGGGCCAGGAGTTGCTCCTGGGCACGGGGACCGCGTGTCGGGCACCCCGATGTGATCCAAGAAGGGTCTGTTCACCAGCTGCGTGTGCCGAGCTCACTGCTCCACCGGCTGTGGTCTGTTCTTAGATGCCCCGAACCATTAATTAAATGCCATTCAGCTGGTGTTTGTGCTGCTGGTCCTCCCCTAAGTGCTTTCTCCTGAGCACCCCCCAAACAGCCTGTTTAGGTTACTGTGGCTGGCTTGAAAATGCTGTTTTCTCCGTTCCGGCCGCAATTCCTTGTTTCGGAAGACTAGTTGGAAGGAGCATCCAGGGCTCAGTGGTCACAGCACTGAGGTGCAGCTGTGGGTGGGAAGTCTCTGGCACAGCTCCTCTCTGCTCGCAGCTTTTGCTTCCACAAATCTCAGGGAACTCTCCCTGCCCCTCAGGTGAGGGAATTTTCCTAAGTACATAAGGGGCCCGCTGGAGAGTCCCGAGGTGCAGAGTGTTGCGGTTCCCATTAACTTAAGTGGGACTCAGGGGTGCTCAGCACCTTTGCAAATGAGGCCAAACTGTCTAGTGTATTGAAAATGAAATCATTAAGTAGCTGTTGCATTAAGACTCTGTTTTTATTCATGGAGTGTAATGTGATTCATTTGCCCTTTTGCTCTCATGTTGAGAAGGCAGTCATCTCATATGCATCGCTGGCTGCTGGCTGCAGGGAGGGTTTTATTTGCTTTTTTTTTTTTTTTTTGCCAGGGAGCAGACATTTCCATCACCGTGCAGGTGGGAGGCTCGCCCCTTCCCTGCAGGAGCAAGGAGGGCCGTGATCTCCAAGGGCAGACATGCCTGTTACGCTCCTGCCGTTCACAGAAGTGTTCGGGTCGGGTCACCTCTCCCTCTCGAAGCCTCGGGACACGAATCCTGGCTCTTGCTCCAGCCCCTCAAAGCTGGAGGATCACCCTTCCTTGCAATTAAAAACACACCAATAGGAGGAAGAATCTGAAATGCCAAAAAAAAAGGGGGGGAGGGGAAAATGCAGTTTTCTTGAATGTTAGCATAGGGAGCATTAACAAAGCCACTCGTTCCAAAGGGTGGCAATGAGTAAGCTACTTTGAGTCACTACTTTTCTTTCTGGGCAGGATCAGAGTTGTGCAGCTCTGTATGTTGGAGTTTAGCCTGAAAAACAAGAAGCAGAAAATTCCTCTTCAGCCCCAACAATAGCGGCCTGTGCTTTTGAAGCAGAAAGAGCTGAATTCTGTCTCAGTGCTGCTGTCAAGCTCCAAACAGCCACGATGCAGCGCAGAGTGACAGCCTGGGAGTCCTTAGGTGACCCTCGATTTCTAACACTACCTTTTCCCCTGGGGATCGTAATATGCATCAAAATCAATAAAGCATATTTTAGGAGGAAAAGGCAGGAGGGGAGATACTTCAGTGTGTTTCCTGTCTTTTCAGTGCCTTTTTTTCAGTCAAAAACGCGAGGTCTGTAGACGCAAGTGGTGCTCGGAAGGCCTGGCTAAGCAGAGCAGAGCGCACTGACAGTAAACAAGATCTGAGTGCAGACAGGGAGAGGGCTGTTCTGCAGCAGGGCATGAGCTGGGCGCTTAATTTGGTGATTTTCCTACACTTTGTCAATGGGGAGGCATGAGGAGCCTGGCTCGGTGAATAAAGATAAGCGAAAAGGATTTTCAGAGGAGCTCGAGGCTGAGAGCTGTTTGAGGAAGGAATTTTTTTTTCTTTTTTTTTTGCCTCCTATGATTTAGGCAGACAAAAGCGGGAAGGCTACTAGGAAATGGGAAGGTAAATGCAGACCTCTGCTCTTTGTTTTCAACCAAGAAGTGCACAAATCACTGCTGATATCGCTGAGTGGTTTCCTGCTGTTTTGTGACTTAATTTGGATCTGCTCCTCGCCTGCTTCCTCGCTCAGCATCGCGCAAAAAGCAAGTGAATCTCGTTGGAGGGAATCGCAGATTTTTTCCTGAGCCTGCCCAAAAGGAGGATGTTCTCATCAATGCCTTCACCTCACATGGTGCTTTAGATCCTTAGTGGGGTTTGAATAGATTAATGCATTTCCAAGCATTCTGCAAAGGTCAGAAACAGAAAAAAAGGGATCTAATAGCAATATAGCAGCCAGCTGGTTGCACTGGGTTTCATTTTACTGCCAGAGTAACATTATGAGCCATAGTGTTAATACCATGCCCACTGAATGCCGTTTTCCCCCCGTTTTGTCAAAAGAAGATATTTTCTTCCTCGAGAATTGCTCCAAGGCACTAATAGGCTTTTTGGAGGGGCCGGTCCTTGTGCCCAAAGATGTAAGGTGTATAATTTACAAGGCAATGTGCAAATGCCAAATTGTTAGGCAGAACTGCTGCTGATTTAGAAGGCAGTTAATGCTATAAATGTGCCAAGTGCCAGTAGAGTGTTTCTACAGATGGAATAACTGGAAATATTGGAGAGAGTCCAAAGGTTTAATCAAATTCAACCACTTTTTTTTTCTTTCTTTCTTTTTTTTTTTTTTTTACTGCAGAATTCTCTAAGGGATGAGCGTTGAAATAGTAGATTATTTCATTGCTTTTATATCATAGGGGAGATGAGCATAAAACACCTCCTTTCAACCAAAGCCATAGGTGGGCACAGAGCTGAGGGCACCTGCAGCACTGCGATGGGACCTGTGCTGGTCGGGAGAGTTGTCCTCAGCTCTCGTTGCAATAGGGCAGCTGACCGAGGGGCTCCTGGGTTTTGTGCAGGAGCAAGGGAGCAGGGGAGGGGGTTGTTCACGTGGCAAACAGCCGCGTAACAGGTCCCGAGCTGCAATTCGGTTGCGCCTGGGCCAATTTGGGTGGGATTCTGGGCATGACCGTCCTTTTTACAGCTCACTGTGCAAGGCTGGGGCATATGTTTCTGCACAGATGCACACCTTCCTCTAGTCTTGTTGACAGCCTTTTCTAGGGCTTCTTATTTAGCGAGACCATATGTGCCTGGGCATGGAGATGGTGCGATGCGGAAAGAGCATCGCTTCAGCCTTGCACTGGAAGCACCAGCAGGAGCGATTTTGGAGCGAATTTTGTCTGCAAGGAGATCCAGAGCTTAGATTATGTTCACGATGATCAAATGTGATTCTGGGGGGGAGCTTCGTCCAACCCAGGTTCCAGGAAGCCATTTCTCTTTGTTCCCTCACAAAAGTAGCTCTCCCTGTAGGTGCCTTCAGCCTTACAGCAAAGCATGGACAAGGCCATGAGGGAGAGGGGAGACGCTGCAGCGTGTGTCCAGGCAAAGCCTGGAGATGCAGGGCCGAGCTGTGGCAGGGATTGCAGTTAGTCCGTGGTGTTTCCCACGTACTTTGTGTGGGCAATAGGGTCCTGCTCCTTTTTGGCATCCAGGTGACCAAGACTGAGGTGGCAGAGCTGCATGGACTCTGCTTAACCCGGTCCCCAGAGCAGTCCTGTGGCAGCACTGAAGCTTTTATCTCGCTGTGGTATTTTTCACGTGATGTTTATTCAATGGCAACTTTTTTTGTGTAGGTGGCCTGATGGACTTCATTCATTGTCATTTCTTCAGTTGTGCAGGAGAAGGAGTTTCCTGCTTTTCCTGGCATGTTTGCTATCGATTCTCTCTGCTCTCCGCCGCTCTGGCATCGGGGACCGTCTCCCTCGCAGGCACCGCGGTGCTCTCTGCGGCTGTGCACAGAGCCCCGTGTCGCTCTGCGCCGTATTTCTCGCTGAATAAATTGCTACAAAGCTATTAGCCTCAATGCCACAGTCTGCTGCTCCTGCTTTTCTGCACCCACCTCCGCCCCGCGATTGATCCAGCCCTGCTGTCTCTTTTCTGCAGGCAAGAATGCCTCTTGCCACTGCGCATAAATTGCCTGAAAATTGAATTGTTTAGAAACATTTCATAAGCGTTCCCTCCCCTTGGTCCTGCTGGCCGTCATGCTGGCCAGTGCCAGGAGCTTTGAGATAATTCTGCCTGGCCAGAAGAAGGGAGAAGATTTTCAATTTGTGTTTTTAATTAAAGCCAATGTGGGAAATGAAGAACCAAGAGGTCGTGTGGTGTCCACAAGAGCTGCTCTCTGTGCTTCTGCACCCTGGATTGTGTAGCCACCTCCACCGGTGAGCTCCAGGCATCAGCTTCGCGTTCACTCTTGGCTTCTATGGGATTTGGGTCCCCACTTTGCTCTGGGCGCAGCTGGGTGCGCGCTGCCAGCTCCTCCTCGCAGATGCGAGCCTCACATGCAGTAGGATGGTTGTTTTTCTGCTCATGCACCTGTGCTTTAATTAGAGGCGTTTTAGAGATGGTCTTTTTGGAGGGATGGGGCAATAGCTGGTGTCGAACTCTTGCAATATCCCGCTGCAGGTCAGCAGCAGCCCGAGGTTCCCAGCGTTCAGGGTTTTGGAGCGCATCCGTGCAGACGTCCATGTATGCGTACGCATCTGCAGGGATGTGAAAAGACCCTTGGTATGGGGGCTTTTTCCCCTGCTGCAGGGAAGAAGAACAAAGAAGGTGATTGGGGAAAAGCTTTATGGGGAGCTGTAAGCATCACCCGGAGGAAGGTGTGCTTCTACACAAGGTGCTACGCCAACAGTTGGTGACGTTCCTTTGTTTTTCTCCTTTTCCCCCTCCTAAACTCTTCTTCATACCAAATACTAATATAAGAACCCTTCTGAAGTGACATTTATCTCGAGTGCTGCTATATCAGGATTCATCGATCTTGTCATAATATCATCCACACGTAATTGAGACGCTGAGGGTTGAAGAGTGGCACGTACACGCTGTTCCTGCGGGCCTGTTCTTTGATATTGCGGAGAGACCGGCTCTGTGATAACGCTCGGTTTGATCTTACTTTGCAAGACGACCTGTCTGAGGACCTCCCCGCCAAGGTACAGCACAGTTTGACACAGTGATTTGTCTCGTGGAGATGCTAAGGGCCCAGCTAAGCAAATAGGTGGGAGTTGGCCACCGTTTCCTGATATCCCTTTAGCCACTTTGCAAATCTATGTGGAAATCTACCCAATTTTTTAGGGTTTTCACTTTAAAATGTTTTTTTTTCCACTTCTGCAGCACACTGCAGCCGTAACACTGAGTTGCTCCCTGTGAGCTCTTCCCTCTCATCCTCACCTGATGCTCCCTGCAACCTGCACTCTCTGCCTATGTAGCCATTTTTCATTTCCCTCTATGCAGTGGAGCATTTCCTGGTGAATACTCTGATTGACTCTGTCTGACGTTTCTGTGCACATTCAAAATGATTTAAACAGGTTCCTCCACAAATATCTTCCGTGCCTTCAGATCCTTCTTGAACTCCTTTTTAACATCTTGTCTACAAGAAATGATGGTATAAAAAGGCAATAAACCTACTCACAGAGCTATGTGGACGTTTTGCAGAATAAGCCTGTGACTCCATCCTTGTAACCTTTCTGTCCTGTCCCATCTGCTGCTGCAGGGTCTGCTGGTGGCAAACACAAGGACACTGTATCAGATGTGATTTAGGTTGCATTATACTGGCACCTGTACATTTTTTTTTTAATCCTCAGTAACAATTTGGGGCACCTTATGATAACAATTATTATTATGTACTGTGGTTAATGAGTCCTGTAGTGACAACCCTGCAGCTTACCCAGAGAAGCCATCGAGTCGCTGCACATTTACTCATGAATTTTGTTCAGGCAGGACCACCTTCAAGAGGAGAGGGGAATTTCAGTCTCAGCCCTGCTCCTCATCTCCAAACTCTTTCTTTGCTCCTACGAGAGAAAAGTACAGTGCCATATATCTATATTTCACAGTGCTGATCTTGCGTCCTGCTGCAAGGTGCAGTTGGAAATCCGGAGTGAGGGCAACTGAATACGGACAAAGTATGAGCACTTTTAATTGAGTCATACAAAGACAAGCGGCATCAACAGAAGAGATGGCAAGTAAATGTCAGCTGGGTTTTTCCCAAATGGAACCAACTAAATGCCATCATCATCCAAAATAATAGTTCCACAGCGGACGTGTTGCTGGAGTTATTCAGCCTGCCTTTGGGACCGAGCACCCACCGGTGAGCCGCCCGCGTGCCTTGCTCTTCTCACATAGTGTGTGCTGGTCCTGTGGCTCTCGGCCAGATGGAGATTTCATATTCAGGAAAATCAGGAAGCTTGGCTGTCCTTGGTCTAATTAGTTCGCGCCTTGCTCTTCTCACATGGTGTGTGCTGGTCCTGTGGCTCTTGGCCAGATGGAGATTTTCATATTCAGGAAAATCAGGAAACTTGGCTGTCCTTGGTCTAATTAGTTCGTTAAGCACAGGGGAGCTCAGATCGCGGTTCAAATGACTGTAATTTGAGGAGCTTGAGACAATGTGAGAGGATTAAGTACTAAAATGGTGTCTATTACTTTGGCCAAAAAAAAAAATACTGTTCAATTTGATTCGAATATTTAATTTTTGGAAATTTAAGGGTTAGATATTAATACAGGTTTGGAAGAGGGTTCATCACTTGTACAAATGCACTTATATGAGTTCTTGGACGTGCTGAGATCAATGACTCGCGGCTCTCGAAATCCTGCTCCCAGCAGATAATTGGTCTCAATGAAGAGGTGACTGAGTAAAAATTTAATTGCTGCTATTGCAGGAGGCGCTTTTAAATGGCCTGGTGGTCCCTCCTGGTCTTAAATCGGGGGATAGCTCTGTTTTGAAGAGGGAAGGGATTGCTGCAAATCGCAAGTTTTGGCTCCCGTTACCCAACCTAATACCTTGGTGCTTGCTGGAGACCAGTCTCTATGGGTGACCTTCCACCGGAGAGCTCCCCAAGCGAGCGCGATGCGGGGGCCAAGAGCCAGCACCCAGGGGAGGGATTGCACATCATGAATTCTGAATCACAAGTGTGTGTTTCTCTGCCTCTTGGTGACAGATGTGGGAATCCAGGTGTTTTAGAGCATAGTTTGAAGCGACTGTAGTCTCTTCCATACGCTTGGTTCAATTTGAGAAAAGCCCAGCTGACATTTACTTGCTTTTAAGGATATTGCATAGGGAACGGCTGAGGAAAAAAATTGCTTTGCGAGCTTAAGATACATAAGCAGAGTATGTTTGGGTTTTTTCTTTTTGATGTTGTGTGTCTGCATCCATCTCAGTATGGAAACTGCAGCATTTTCAGGGGGGTTGTAGTAGACGAGAACAAGCATTACTGAAAACTTTAAAAGGAATTTGGTCAAAATAATAGTGACAGTTTTAGTCAAAATACAAGAGTTTAGGGACTTCCAGAAGAGTTTTCAGTTAGCCTACATTTGCTGAATTTGGTAATAATAAAAGGCAGTGCATGGCTGATTTCCAAGGTAGCTGGAATCGCAAGGCACAGTGAGGAGCTTGTGTCTGAAATTAAGGAAGTCTTCTTCCAGCTCTTTGCTGAGTTTTCCAGTGAAAAAAAGTTGGATTTGAGTGTAGCATTGTTAATTGAATCTAAAGTAAGTAATTTTGAGAGCTTTCCAATAAAACAGCCATGAAGCATGCAGGATTTTGACACAAGGAGCAGGGAGGTGTCCCTGGCCAGCAGAGCGCAGGTGCCAAGTCGGGTGGACATTGGTGGACGTCAGAGTGAGCCAGCTCTTGGGTTGCAAGAAACACCAAATCACATTCTTTCTGCCGAGTTTTCATATTGCACCTGCCTGGCCAGCACTAGAGCTGACAGCCTTTGCTTGATGGTTCAAGAGGTTCTTACATGGACACTTTCAGTTTTTGGAAATAACATGGCTGAAAACCTGTTGTAAAGAGTGAAGGGAAACAAGAGCACTATAGCCCCAACTCCAAATTTCTTTGAAGACCAGTTAGAGGTCGTGTTTGCTCTCATTCTGGCCCATTTCTGTGTCCCCACCAGCTTGCTCAGTCCTCATCTTCTGTCAAGACCCAGAACTAGCAGAAGACACGTTGGCTTCCTGGCATTTCATTTATTCCTTCTCCATTTGCTGCCTTGCTTGGAGGCCTGCTGTAGGCAAGGGGTTAAAAGCGTCCTCGTGGCTCTTCCCGTTACCCCATCAGGACTGTTTAAAAATTAGCTTCTCCCCACTTAGAGCACTATAATTAGGATCCAGGAGTTGTGGGGAATGATTTCACAAAGTGACTTGGTGTACTCGCCCATGCACCCCAGGGAGCCAGGCAATTATGCATACATAATTCCACGCTTTGAATATTTTCTCTTTCTCTGCATAATTTTCTCTCTATTCATCTTTCCAGTGTCCTTCTGAGATAAACTTAGAAGTCTCAGCTTTCAGCATTTAAAAAAAGATCCTGTGCCTGCCCGCTCACTATTTGCATTTAAACCAGCAGCCATTCTTGGGGACGGAGCCGAGGGAAGGGGAGGGCGAAGGGCTGTACAATAGGGAGCCAGAAAAGCCCTTCAGGATCAGAGCTGCCTTTGTGACTGGTGAGCCTTCGCAAAGAGAACGTGGCTCATTCTGGAGCTCCAAACCCAGGTCTGGTTTAGCGTTTGTGGGTGCAAAGCTGCCATTGTGCTGGGGCAGGGGCTTGGCTGAGGTTTTCCTGCTCCCTGCAGACATGGTCCTAAATACTGCCCTTTTGGATGCAAAATGGAGCATCGTTGCTCTGCAGGAAGGTTGCTGCAGCATGTTTTGGTTTTCTGTCACTTTGCTGGGCTAAAACCAGGAGGTGACACTTGGTCCCCCACCCACAGTCAGTATTTTAGCAGTAAACAGAGATGTGGCCCTTTGCGTTGGGAGGCATCAATCCTGATTGTGCAGGCAGATGTCTGACGCCTTCCCAACAGTCGGCACCACGTTAAGGAGCCCAAACCAGAGTTCCCTGTTGCTCTCCAGGTGCCTCAATCCGGACAAGCCCCCCGAGAGGAGCCGATGGGATCGGGCAGGTTTGGCACCTTGCTGCTTCCCAGCTGCCCTTGGAGCTCCAGCAAACTTTTGTTTCTAGTCTCCAATCTATGCTCTTCACGAGGAATTTATTGCAGCATGATAAGCAAAACACCAAGTAACTGCCAGCATATTCCCACTGTCTTCGGAGTCAGTTTATCTTTATCAACTCGCTGTTGACATGATGCAATTTCTCCCCGCTGCAGTATAGCTGTGTAGCAGCAAAGTTGTGATAAAAGACAACTTGTTGAAAGGAGTCTTTGTCATCCTCTTGAATCATCGACATTTTTTTTTCTTTCCCCAGTGCCAGAAACATGCTGGTGCTTTACAATTATACCTACCCTTGATTTCTTTCTTTTTTTCTTTTCTCCCCCTCAGCAATTCATGCTTTTTTATTGTGCCCTCATTCATTCTCTCTCTTTTGGTTTTTTTTTCTTCTTTTTTTTTTCTTTTCTTTTTCCCTCCTTTTTTTTTTTTTTATTTTCCACCAATCCACTGAAGTTGAAACTGCTTCACTGTGGTCTTAGCAAAAGCCACTGTTCTGCTCCTGCCGAAAGCTCATTGTGTGGAGTCGGGAAAAAGGCCTTAAACAACACCGGGGAACAAAGGCACCACATTTCTCTGAAAGTTTTTTCTTTCCTTTTTTTCTTCTCTTTTTTCCCCTTACTTTTAAGGAATAATACATAAGCTGCTAGGAAAGGGCAGAAATGTCTCCTGCTTCTCTCTAGTCATGTCTGGATGGCTGTGAAACTCTAAGGAAATCTGTCCCTTGGGTAGAGGACTGCAAGCTAGAGCATCCAAGCCTCCAACCCTTGGCCCTTCTCTCTGTTAGCCTCCGAAGCCTCGCAATAAATCCCAAGATTGCTCCCAAACAGCCTGGAGTCAAAGCTTACAAGGCACTGGCATAATTCCTTGATATATAGATACATGTTTGTGGTACCAGTTTATAGCCATCTTACACAAGAAACTCAAATACTTTCAAAAAGGTCTTTTTCATAGAGAAAGCTCCATTACTCTGCCCTCAGCTCGCACCGTACAGATGAATGCTGAATTCAGCTCCTGATTCACGGTTGTGTTTTTGCAGCCGATCTCCGTGTAGGTGGGGCAGCTGCCACGCACATGGGAAGTGCATTGAGGACCAGCAACCTTTAGCGACACCGGCTGCGAGACAGCGTCACGGCTTCGCTCCACAGGCGCCTCTGGGGAAGCCCCGGGTCCCGTTTATCGTCCCTGCTCGCTCCCGCCGGGGGCCTTTGCGCGGATGCATCGCGCGGCGCTGCCGAGCCGCTCCCCGGAGCCGCTCCCCGGTGCGTAGCGCCGAGCATCTGCTGTGGCAGACAGTGTGGGAGGCTGCCGCCGCCCCCTCGCCAGGTAAACTGGTGCAGGAGCCTCTGAGACAGCTCTTTAATTATATTTTTTCATTATTCTTCTTATTTTTCTCCCCTTGGGCGAATTGCAGCGCTACCTGCAACGTTAAGGAGCAATCCTGCTGCACCCATGGGTTCACCTCTGGCCTCCTGGCTGTGCTGCATCCTCATCCGAAGCGATTCCACGTGGCGCAAGTCCTGTCATTGCACTTGAGAGGTTTGGCAGGTTGTTGTTGACATCACTTGTTGGTTCTTAGAGATTCCTGTAAGATTTGATTTGACTTCAGCACAGAGGAGGGAAGTTCAAACGAAATAACTATTTTTAATTGAAGCCGATAAAAAAGAAAAATCTGGATCGTAGCAGTGCGAAACAGTGGTTTTATTAAGCCTGAATTTGGACCCATGCATCCGTTAAAGATTATTCTTAGTTATGTTAGTGTTTTGCTCCCTGCAACACATGGTGCAACAGGAAGAACATTTCCATCTTGCACAGCCACATCCCTCAGAGTGCCATTAAAATGTTATTGTTCTGTAGCAAATAATACTGCCGTCAGTGAATCTAGAGTTGTTTTAGGAGTAATACACCAAAGAAATGTTACCTTATGTATTGATATCCTAGTATTCGTGGTAAATATGATGAAATGAGTGTCAGCTTTAAACAAAATATTAGTCCAGCTTGCAAATTAGGACCCTGCGTGGGGTTTTGATGTGCTAGTGTTGCGGAGGAAAGCTGCAGCTTTGTTGCTGTCTTTTTGCAGGAGCTACAGCAACGTTGCTGTAATCTAAGGTATAGTAATTAATTGGTGTTAGAGGGAATCACACAGTGAGCTGAATTCCTGCAGCTTCTCCTGTTCTCCATATGAGCAGGACAGCAGCATCACCACTGCCCCAGCAGACATAAATTTGGACTTTTGAAGGTGGTTGTTATTAGCACTGTAATTCAAGGCCTTCCAGGACTAAGCGTCCCATGTCCAGGAGTGATGGTAGCCCTCACATGCTCTTGCTAATCTCTGTGGGTTCACCTGCTGCTTTACATCCCCCATGAGGTGGTGAAATCAGGATATATAGGGGTGGATGTGGGCAAGGTGCTTTTTGGGTGCACAGAGTGAGATGGGAGCAAACTAGATAAGCGGCAAGAGATCAGCAGCAACAGGGCCAACCCTTACATATGCAGAAGCGACGAATGGCTTTTAGGACTTTTAAAACCAGCTTGGAAAAACATCTCTATTTCTTTTACATGTTCTTTGGCTCTTCCTGACGCATTCGGGTCAGGTTTGGAGCATCTCACCGGAGCCCAGCAGACCGGTCACGTACTCCTGTTTTAGGGGACATCGCCTTGTGGTCAGTGGAGGAGCCCCCTGCGGGTGCAGATGATGGTCCTGGGGGAGCCACAAGCGCTGAAATTAGATGGTTTAAAATCCTTCGCTTCTGCGGTGTTGGGAGGTTGTTAACTGAGTGGGGGAAAAATGGCAGCACTTTGTGGGTTTTAAATTGATAACATCCTTTTAAATGGGACCACAATTTCCCTGGCACTTCTCCTCCCTCACACAACCGGATCTGAAGAGCGAGAGCAATGGCATTTTTTTCCCGAGCTATACAAGGAACGCAGATCGGGGCTATATTAATGAAATATCAGCAAACCAATGCCAGGAAAAGCCAGAGCAAGCTAGGCAAGAAACCTGGCAGGCAGTGACCTGACGCGACTCAGCCAATTCAACCTGAAGCTCCCCAAATCCACCGCACCTAAGCGAGTGCCATCCTTATTTGTAACTTATTCCCCTACAGATCGCAGTGAAACAGCTTGTTTCCTCACACAGCCTTTGGGGTGGATTTGAAATGCTGGCAACTTGCAAATAAACCTTTGCCGATACAGCACAGCCCTTGGAAAGTTGACGTATCCAGGGCCGTGCGAGGCCTTGGCCGCTCCTGAGAGCTTCTATTTTCGTTTCTCCCACCACGACTTCCCCCTCGCTGCACCCAAGGTAAATTGGCTCTTTCTGAAGCAACTCACGTTTCTTTGGGGTCGCTTCCAGAGCTGCAGCCATCCTCTCACCACAGTCTATTTATCGATTCCTGCTCGGAGAGCCTTGGCATGCAGCAGGATGCCGCGTAGGTTTAGCAAAGGGGCCGAGAGACGCGACACCCAGTGCCTTCTCGATTAACCTCTGCAGCGGGGCGAGCCAGAAGCCTTCGCTTTAAATTGCTGCAGGCTGGTCCTGCTGCGAATACAGCTTTTCCCCTGTTCTTCAGCTGTGCTTCCCCATGACGATCTCCAACTTTCAGATCCGTATGAAAAATCAGGCCATGCCTGCTGGAGCACTCATGTTGTCATCTCTCCATGCCAATGGATCCTCTAAGTGGCTTGAAGCTGTTGTGCTAATGTCTCTATCTTGCCGAGAGCTAGGAGGACTGGTTCAAGACTTTCTTTATGTGTCAAAAAAATGCTGAAATGTAGGCTGGTTTTCTTAGCTCCTTTTCGCCAGACCATGTGGGAGAACCTCTCCCTCCCCTGGCTGAGCAAAGCCTCTTGAGTTGGGAAGCAAACTATACTGGATTTTGTATTTAAGTTCATAGTGCCGGGTTTGTCCGAGGCCAAATACCCAGGATTATGGAGCATTCTCCCTCACCCTTAGTGTTCCTCAAGGTTTTCCCCTGGACTAGTATTTATTGAGCTCTTGTTTTGCAAGTTCGTTTTGCTGTCCAGCTCAGCAAGGATGTGGTCTCCATCACTTTCTACTTTGCCCTCGTAAGTGCCCAAGGTCCTGGGCCACACAGCAAAGATTTGAGCTGCTTCCACCCTTCCCTCTCACTTTTGCAGCATCCTCGTCCCCACCAGCTCCTCCCATGTCCACTCTTGGAGGCCACGTTGCTTGTTTTGCTGCACTCCAAATGCCTACGTGTCGTTTGCTTCAAGTGAAATACCTTTGAAGGAATTGCTGCAGATTGAATTTGTAATGCCCGTCTGGGAGCACTTTTTCCCCATGGTTATTAGCCATAATGAAACCCCGGGTCACTTGTAGCTCACCTGGCAGCTTTGTGAGCCGAGGTCTTCCCTCATTTTCAGCAGTCTGAGTCCTCAAAACTGAGTTTTCTGATCTTGGGGGGGTTGCAGCATTTCCCAGCTACAAATACAGAGTTTATTTCCTCTGAAACAGAGGAAAAAAATCAAAGTGCTAAAAATAGTTTCTTCTCTCAGATTTCCCAGCTGGCATGTAACCAAAACATTTGTTTACCTATGTCTTTGTTTTTAAAAGCATCCTGCGTGTTTTGGATGCATCCTTGGCTTGCAGCTCTGTGCCCATGTTGTCTTTGTGGTGGTGGGTTTTTGTTGTTTCTCCCTTTTTGTGCGCACACGTACGCACCTGCAGCTCCGCTCGCAACAGCCGCTAGCAAATCTCCTGCCTGCTGTTGAGTTGTGGATGGAGATTACGGTTGTCTCTGGCTTCTGCTTTTGTGTGAGCTCTTAATGGCTTCGCGAAGATATCCGAAGCAGACGGTGGCGGTTTACACTGCATCCCTGACTGCAGATTTCTCGTGTGACATTAAAACCTGCGCAGAAGTGAAGCTGTGCGATGGAGCTGTGCGGTTCCTCTTTATTCTAGCAGGGAATATCTAGGAGGGGAAAGGCAGAATTAAATGCCTGAGTCAGTCTGCATGTTCCCTAATCAAAAAGATATGTTGCGGTGCATGTATGTTTTGTCCCTGGTCACCATTCCTCTCCATTAATTTCCTATAAATGGGGTTACATCAGACCTGCCCGGTGCAGTTTCCTGGACAAATCGCTCAACAATAGCATCACTTCTCACTCGCACGGATCTGTCTTTCCCCTCTCTCCGAGTAAAAGTAATTTATCAACAAGTGGTCCTTGTCCCTGCACCACACAAAGTCTTTGTGAAATGCGCTTCTTGCAGCAGCCTACGGTTTGTACACTGTGTTTCTCCAGCTGCAAACACACTGTGCTTCTTTTTTAAATGTTAAGATAGAGAAGAGTGAGCACGAAGCATGCGCCGTTTTCAATAATTTTTTAAGAGGAAAGCTATGCATTGTGCCGGTGCTCATTGAAACGAATGGATCCTCATTGAGCGTGTTCTTGAACTTGCCTGTGGACGTGGATTTCATCCATTGTAGAGGATGTAGCTAAAATGCACGGAAGGGAGGACTGGGTGATTTATTCTTCCGTATCAACTTTTGTGTTCTTCACCTGCTGGTGACGCTATTGTTCCCCTGCCTCTTTCATCTATTGTTGAGGCCACTCTGTAGTAGGGATGCTCGTGAGGACAAGAGAGGCAGGTTCTTCTCCTTGAAGGATTTTAATCCTCACAAGGACCGTTCCCAGTGGCTTTGCAGAGGTTTGTTGCATTGCGTCTGTCCCGGGAAGCCCAAGGAGAGGCAGCCTGTCCAGGCCAGCTCACACGTGACCCAGGCCAGGACCCGTGTGCTTCAGCCCTGGAGGATGGAGGTTGTAACTTGGACCTTCTGACTAGTCCATGTTGGTAACCTCTGCTTTTGCAGCTTATGGTGTGTGTCCCAGTGTCCATTTGTCTGCAGTCACCTGGCAGGGGATATGAAGTAGCTAGTGCCTCAAGTCCTCAGGCCTTCGTAAGAGGTGACCCGATCCCCCTCCCTGTGGAAAGGAGGGAGCCAGCTGCCTGCATGGGAGCTGGGAGGGCAGGAGGAAGCTCGTCCTTCCTAGCAGACAGTCAGGAGACTGAGGAAAAGCCAATGCTCCCGACGGCTCCTTCAGTTTAAAGCTGCAGTGACTTTCTTGAAGGCAGGAACGGAGGCAGCCAGAGCCTGCCCGCTCTGCAGGGGCTTGAGAGTAGATCCAGGTATCCGTGTGTTTCTATCAGGTTACCGGCTTGTCTGCGTTGTTGGTAAGCCCTGCCTCTCCCTGTCTCCAGCACAAGGATTTAGAGGGAACTTGGCATAAGAGGGATTGTAAATCTTCTCCTTATTCTACATCTGTCAGGGTTTCCTTGGAGGGATACGTTGTTTTTCAGCTGTAGGAATGGCCTTTTCCAGGTACAGTTGATTCTTGCGTTGTTACAAAAAAGCCGAGGGCTGCAGATCCGTGTGCGGCCGGCAGCTGCGGTCTGGAAAAGCCGACAGGCCCCACTTGAGCAGGGCGGCCAGCCCGTTTTCTTAGGAAACGAAAAGCACCATTGAAATAGCCAGCGTTATTGTCGGGAATTGGTGATCAGCCATCTGGCAACTCCAAAAAGATGCAAAACGCAGTGCAAAAATAACATGGAGGCTGTGGGACCCGGGTGCAAGTGGGCAAGACGTGGATTCCAGGGCAGGAGCCCTGAACTCAGCATTTCCCTGCTGCTCTCGCCTTCTGCCTCGGAACTGATGTTATTTTAATATAGTTACACGGCTCGAGTTGCTGTGATTAGTGGAGCAATTTGCAGTGCATTCTTCAAAATTGCCAATCAATTTTAGCTCAAAATAAATGAAAGCCCCGCGTAAGTGATGGCTGCTGCCCAGAGGAGCTGAACAGTCTTACAGACGTAGAAAGGAGTTTCGAGACGTTTGCACGGGGCCTGTTCAAAGTGCAACTGCGGCTCTGGCACCCCCAGGTCCTGCTGCAGGGCCTTCTAATTGCGGTGAGGAGAGGGAGTCTGGGAGCCTAAAAGGGCCACGAGCCACCCGGGCAGCTCCTGTCCCACATCATGTTTGCCCCACAGCAGAGCTGGCTGTTGGTAGGGACCTACTTGGTCCTCCCTTAGCCATCCAGTGTGTGCCCAGGTCTTAAAATCACTGTTTCTTTGCAGTTTAGAGGTTGGCGTTTTGCCTGGATGAAGCAGCCCAGGGACCAGATGGCCCCATGCAGCCACCATGGTGGCACCAGGCCTCCCAGGTGACATCTCTGCATTGCAAGCGAGGAGGTAACCGGGACCTGGCCTTGTTTTGCCGGGGGAGTCAGGATGGAGCCCCGAGTTCTGCGTGGTGGTTCGTACCTTGAAGCAGTTACAGCGCTCGGTTTGGTTTTGGCTTTGCCTCATCCTCTGGGGTGGGAGGCTCAGGAGAGATCCAGAAGTAGGAAGAGATTTTGACTGCTTTAAAATCTGTATTTTTAGCTTTTCCAAAAGGGAAGGCTTTTTTTAATTATTTTTAGCAATTCCTGTGGATTCCAGCATTGCTACCAATTTGCCAGGGATGCTTTTATAGCCACAACCCAAAACGTCCTTGCGAGGCTGAGAATGCACCTCTGCTGGTTTCTGGCAAGGTTTAAAAGAGGCAAATTATTGAGTTTTGAGACAAAAGAAAAAAAAAAGAAAGATTTGTGGAAAACAAAGTCCTCAGAAGGGTTTTGCATCAAGCAATGACAAATCCGCAGCCTTCAAACATACTGCATAGACATGGGTGTTTCATTTTCTCAGTTGCATCATTTCTTGCCTCACTACTAGCATGCGGACGTATTGACATACAATTTTTTTTATTTTTATTGAGGAATTGATTTCATGGCTGCCTTAAGTGAATAAAGCGGTGATACATTAACTAATGCCAGGCAGCGCGTGTTTACCTATTTGTCTTTGCTGTGGTTTTGCCTGTAGGGTTTTTTGTTAATACTGGCACCCAAACAAAGTCCTCCTAAATGAAACTGTTTCAGCAGCATGGCTTGATACGCAACCAGTGCCCACCTGTGTGGCAGTTTTCCATGCAAGGGTCTCATGGATCATGTTGGCTTCCTCTTGGTTCGGTAAAAGTTGGAGCAGAGGAGTTGATGCCCAATGGCCATGGCCATTTGCCTTGTCACTTAGAGGTCTTCTACTCTCTGTTAACACAACAGTGAAAGTGCTGGGCTAAGATGAACAACACACTCCATACCCAGAGCACCCAGAAAATGAGTCAAAAGCATCCAGTGTCTTGTCTTGATCTAAGCTGCAGAATTTAGATGGTGGAGAAGGTCTCAGCAGGCATGGTGGTGGTGGGTTTATGGTTGGACTTGATGATCCTGAAGGTCTTTTCCAACCATTACGATTCTATGATTGTCCATGTAAAGGGGAGCTGCACTGGAGAGCTGCCCCTCGTGGATGCGCCCGGGGGTGCAAGAACGTGCACCAGCATGTGTCCCCTGCGGCCCCCGAGCTGCTGCAAATCGGCCAGGGAGGAGGGACACAGGAGCAGAGGGATTGCTCGGGATGACTGGTGGAGGAGAGCGGCATCTGCCATCCCTGTGAATCGTGGCCGCCCTCTCTTCCTCCTTGCGCCTCGCTCTCCGTGCGGGAAGTAGCCATGGGAGTGTTCCCGGTCTTGGGGCCTCGGGACAAGCTGGGTTGTTCAGACCCGGGAGCGTCTCGAGAGCACCGGGCTCACGGATGGCCGTAGGGGTGAGTGTGACTAATGGTGCCCGACCTCGCTGTGGTGAGAGATGAAGCGCGGCCCATGAAGGGCCCCTGCCGCGCCGCAGAAAGGAATTAGACATTGTCTAAAGCCAGGGCAGCACCGGAGCGCTTGGATTCCACATCTGAGGTTCACGGGTGAATAATTCAACACTTGAAAAAATGCTTCAGCCGCAGTGTGACATCCCCACATCTTCTTTCAGCGATATCCAAGACTTTAACTAAACACTGCTTCCTAGGGAGCCAGGGCAGCTGTCCAGATAGTTTTCCTCTTAAATATCAGCATTCCAGATTGTTACCTGGATACAGATGGAGATTTGGACTGATACCTTACAGGCCTGCATCTCCCTTAGGGTGGGATTTCGCCTTCAGAAACAGCCTTTGGCATTTGACTGAACCCAGAATATGGCTAAGTGAAAATTAAGAGATCCATCTCTCTGTTAAATTGACACTTCTATCTAATTGGGTGAATTGCTAGGGCATGCAGAGCTCTGGATAGGGCTGTTTGGGGATTTTAAATAAATGAAGCAAGTCTCAAAGGCAAATGTTGGCAGATTTATTAAACATCAATAGAATAATGCAAGAAAAGTATAAAACAGCCCTGTAAAATCACTCGCTTTATAGGAGCCCTATAAAGTAAACCTGCCAGCCTGTGTTTTAAAGCCAAATATGATGGCACTATGTCTCCCCCTTCAAATGGTTAAACTTGTAACAGTCCAGAAATGCAAGTATTAAAGTGTTCACACAACCTTAACTCAGCTTTCTTGAGCGTATGCCTTATAATAAGCCTTTAAATAAATGATCACATATTATTTTTCAAATAATTCATCCTTTTTCTGAATTGCTATCTAAAAATGGATAGTATCATATAATTGTCATCAGTTCAGACTCCTTATCGGGCCTGATAAATTCTGTTCTCTGTGTGAAAAGTGTTTTGATCGCTTGCTTTTCCTCCTTACCCTTACTCCCTTTTTAGTCAGAAGCATTAGCTCAGAATGCATTTAGTCAGAAGCATTAGATGCACGTCGTGGGATGAGACTGCAAAGCTATTTGAGGTGTAAAAATTGGCAGTGTGTCCATACAGCTATGGCAGCTGTATGGAACTACTACTGTATTATGCAAACACACTCAAGTCAGGAGGTCATGGATGGCCTGGGTGTATAAGTCTGTTTTAGGTTCTCCTTGCCCGGGGAATACCCAATACACCGAGACCGCATCTGGGAAAAATTGCACAATGATGTTTTATGTAAGAACCTGGTTGGATAATTAAAGGCTGGATAGAATTATCTGATGTAAGTACACAAGCAAATGGCCCTTCTGTTTGCTGAGGTTATCATTATGTCCACGGTGGCTGTAATTCAGGGTGGCTAATTGGGTGCCGTGCTCAGCTCGGGGCGCTCCAGAGCCGGCGCTTTGGGGTCTCGTGGCCAGCGAGCGGGTTTGCTGCCCGTAGGTCTCCTCGTGCAGAAGCCCTTGAGCGAGTGCTCCTGAGGATAACCCTCTCCTCCTGCTGCTCCAGCTTCGTTTCTTCCTATGGCTAGTGCAAGCCTTTGCTGCGTGGTTTTCCTTCCCATACTTTTAAGCAAACTCTTAGAAAGTAACACAATCTGTAACATAAACATTGAGTTGTATGTTATTTGCTAATGAGACAAATGAGCTTTCCTAAGAATTCCCTTTTATTAAAAAATGCCTAATTTGAAGATATTGGAAAAGAGAAATGTTTATCCCACTAGGGTTACAGCAAATATCTCGATGAGCTTCCATATCCTCCTCCAATACCAGTAAGCTGAATTACCCTCTTTTGTCCTAACTCTATTATAAGTTTTTAAAGATCAATTTTTTTTTCTTTCATTAAACACAGCGATTAACAGGGATGAGAAATAAATATATGGGAATCTTAACAAACCATAAACAAAGCAATGATCTTAAAAGTTTGGGACTAAGTCTCTTCAATATACCCCTTAAAAATCCATTTCCAAAATCCTCATGCTACCCTAGCTTTGTATTAATCCATATCTCTAAAGAAAATTTGACACGCCATCCTTCAGCTGAGTTACTTGATAATATCCAGTGTGCGAGGGACTGTGAAACATCCCCTTTCCTGGGAAGATTCTGCAATATTAATGTACTTGACCTTGGTCTCTCATATTTCCCGATTAGGTTCACAGGAAGAGTTTGCTAAGCTTTTAAGATACCATCTTGTAGACCTAAACGTAAATACTGAAATAGAAAGAGAATTTGGGTAATAAGTTCGTTTAAATTGAGTTATTCTACCCATCAAAAAAAGTCCATCCTGAACTCTTCTTTAATAGCTTTTGTTATTTTAGACTCGACTGATACATAATTAGCTTTGGAGAGGTCCTTGTGTTTTTGTGAGGTTAATACCCTGGTATCTCACTGAATTTTGAACCTTCTCAGATTTGTAAGGTTTTGAGTTTTTAATCATTCCAGCCTAATTTGCTCAGAAATGCAGGCCCTTAACATTTCAGATTTGTCTTAACTTTATATCCAGCAACTGAGTGAAGGCTACGTGTTTGGAATACGCTTCTAAGGAGGAAGAGCAGAAGGAACCCCACGCTGCCGCTTGGTCACAAGGTAGATTCCCAAGTCCCCCCTCCTGCAAAACGTTTCTAATGCAGCATCCGCGCTCAACCCGGGATCGTTTTTGCACATCAGGACGGGGTGCGCAGTCTTGAATGTTATTTTTATAAATATCATGTAGTGCGTTGAGTGCCCTCTTAATTTTATCTGCAGTTTGTCTGCCTGCAATAAATCCTTAGCGATCTGGATTCGCACACCTAGCGCAGACACTGCATGGCTGCCTGCCAGCGTGCTGGCAAAAAGCTTGGCATTAGCAGTTATTAATGAAGTGAGTCTATAGGACACAAAGTTGGGACAATCTGTCACCTATATCCCTATTACAGCTATCTTCGGTTGCTTCCAGTGGGAGGGAATATCTCCTCTGTGCAAAATCACATTAAACGGAGTCATTAAAGCATTTTAGAGCCTTTAAAATTCAGCAGTAAACCCCTTTGGATCAGGTAGCTTATTGATCTTAGATTTTTGTATGATCCCCTTTCCCTCCTCCTTTGTAGTGGGGCTGTTTGGGGATTTTCTCTTCTGTTTCTGGTTGAGGCCAGGGTTTAGCTCTAAGATGAGCCTGAAATACAGGCAGCGAGATGGGTGATCCTGTCTAAAGTTGTCCAAAGTGTCCGTTCCCTCTCTTAAACTAAGCACTTGTTTTCTTTAGTATCCCTTACTGAATAGGATTGATTCCCTTTTGTGCTTCTGTTTGGGTCATGTTTTTTTTTTTTTTTTTTGCTTTTACAGCTTAAAGTTGTTTCTCTGTTCTGTTTTTTTCCTGACAGTCTATTTATATCTAATTTCCAGTATCGGATGAAATTTGGGGACCCGTCTGCTTGTTTTTTACTTCTGGATCTGAAGAGGCTCTCTCAGTCCTGCTCTGCTCCCTTTTGGCTCTTGTTTTGCCTTTTCTTTACTGATGGCAGGGATGGTTTGTGTTCATTAATAAGCTTTGCTAATAAGCTACTTATTCTCATCAGGGCCTTGCCAACCTTCCATAATAATTTCTTATCAATTTGCTCTTAGACATTTCTGAAAATCTTTGTATAGATCTTTTGCTTAGA
The DNA here is from genome assembly GCF_000705375.1 of Tinamus guttatus. Next base: position 68,131 of record NW_010580230.1, read on the forward strand.
GGGCAGCATAGAGTAGATTTGTATTCTTGAATACTGATTATATTTTGATTTCCTGTCTATTAAAATCCGATCTGCTAGAAAATAATGAAACCAGCTGATTTATAACCATGATGGAGCTGTGGAACAAATCAGTCCTAAAATACGTGCCTGTACTATGGGAAGGGGAGTTTAGGGTTATTCCTCTTAGAGATACTGTCTGATCTTGCTCTTTTAACAGGTTTACCATTTCCTAAAATACTCACCTTTCCTTGGTTCTTAGCACTGAACACCTCTCTTTCAGGAAATCACTGCAATCCACCCCATCCCACTCCAAAGATAACTTCTCTGCTTCTCTAAATATATTTGTAATCCTGATAAGCTATAAAAGAAGTGCTAACCCTGGCTGCATAGCTGCTAATAGACTTTTGAGATGACCTCTGATCAGAATCTTCATCCACCATCCCCACTTTTAATGCAGGAAGGATGTATTTAGCCAAAAATGACCCAACTGTCCTGGGGAGCAATAGGGTAGTGCCTGGGACAGGTTTCATCACTGATTTGTTAATAAACTTGTAGCAACTGTGCAGTACTCGGTGGGTCTGGCTTCAGTTGTAAAACCTCTCTTTGGGTAAGGCCATTCATCTTTCTTATTATCATAGAAATATTTTATCTTCAGACCATCACACATATCTTTTTGCCTTGTTCAGGATGTGAATTGACCCCTCTGCTTGACGGCACTCCTAAAAACTCATTGGAGTGTCCCCAGCTGTGCAGGCCTTCTTCTCCTTCCCCTTTTATAAAACGGGAATGGATGCCCAAAAAGAAACCTGGACATTCTTCTTAATAGACCAATCTTATTTCAGTGTCCACAAATCCATTTTGACACTGAAATGCAGTGTACTTAACTGAAAGTCCAGTGAACCTACGGATATCTCCTCTACCTATGCATTCCCTAACCCTGGTTATTGCTGAGAGATAGCAGTCCCTGTTCCCTGTACTTGAGCCTTCCTCCTTCTCTCCTGTCTCCAAGTGCAGCTTCACCCCACATGCATGATGAAGAGAAGAGGTTTCCTCGTACTTACCTGTCAAATGAACTTTTGAGCAGATCCTTGGCCACTACCTAGAAGTCCCTTCCAACCTCTACCATTCTGTGATCCTGTGATCTTTGGAGATGCCGTTGTGGTGTATTCCTGCAAGCCCAGGTCACTTTTCATCTAGGAAACCCACTTGCTTTTTGACCCAAAATACCCTTTTACTCCCATTTTCTCAATCTTTCAGTTCTCAGCATTACCCCATCGACCTTTTAGGCTCCGTTTCCCCGTTGCCCTTCAATCTCACGCTGGCTACGCAGAGCAACCAGCGTCTGGTGGGGTTTTCGAGTCCCCTCTCCTCCTTTGCATTTTGGTACTTTGGGTTTTAGCAGATATCTGCTCCCTAATACAGTAAGGCATTATGCTGAAATAAGCTGCATTTCAGACATTCCTTCACGCATTTCAGCTTCTCAAGGATTTTAATTGCCGCCCTTTTCCCTTTATGATATACTGCTGTTCTTGATGTGTGAGAATACATTTATAGAGAAAGTGCCGTCTCTATTTTACATGTGCGTTGTCAGGAAGGCTATAATTTTGTTCACTTCCTTCCTTTTTCCTTAAAGTTATTTGTGACAGGTCTTGAAACACTTGTACCTCATGGCCTCCCGGCATAAGGTCAGAAACTGTCATTTATTTCAGAACCTGCTCAAAAATAGTGCCCTGCTAGTGTCACATTGCGGGGTCTGCTGGAGTTGGGGCTTGGGCTTGGCGATAATTGTTGCATCTGCTTTCAGCTGTGAAAAAAGTGGAGGGCTGGCTATGAATATTAACAAGCCATCCGTCCTTTACACCTTCTGGGAACACACTAGATCTTAAATTGTTTCTTCTTTTCATGATTTTTTTTGTGTTCTCCCTATTCTCCTCAAGCTCTTTTTTATCATCTTTGGGTATTCTTTTTCTTTCCCCAAATTTCTTCCTAATTGGAGGGTTTTATCCATAGTTGCTACGTTGCTGAACCTATTCTCAGTTAACTTTCTTTCTGTCAAACCTTACCTCTGGAGGGTTTTAGATGGCTGCTTGCTGGGATTAGCTCACCAGGGCCACCTTTGCTTTGTCTTGGTGGTTCTTCACTCATCGTCTTCTCCTACGTGGTGCCATCTCTGACACTTAAGGGCCTGAGAGCTGCTAGAAGGCATGATTTCCTTGAGACATTTTTCTTGGAAAATAGCTTGGAACCAAGCCCTTGAATCTGGCATTTGTTTCCCAGGCAGAAGCAGCCCTTTAGGAAGGGGCTCTTTTCCCCTTGCCTTTTCCTTGACCAGGGTCACCCCTAGAGCTCCAGCATTTCTGGAAATCCCATGTACTGCACGCAGAGACATTTCTGTGTGTTTTTTCCTTGCCCTGGTACATGGTAAAATTTGGAAAACCTTGGCCTGAATACAAATTCTTGGGAAAACAGGCTTATTGCAGAGGTGCATCCAGAGAACCTCTTTCTGGAGGCATTGTAATAAAATATATCACTGTAATGCAGAATTATATATCACTGGTAAGTGCAGAATTTATCAGTTCAGCCACCAAATATCAAGTGAATGTAAAAATCAAGGATTGAATGGAGTCCTTAGGATAAGAGGGATTTGGGGAACTTTCAGAATCTGGCCAGGGAGCAGAGTCATTCAGATTGCTTCTCAGCCTGGCACTGGGAGCACAGTGGGACTGGCAGAGCCCAGGCTGGCTGCAGTGACACCGCGTCCGTGAGAGACTCCCTATCCTACGTTCTGCACAGGTTTCTGCCAAGCTAAAACAAAGTACAATAAAATAATACATATTTTCCTCTGCAGAGATGTGCTGGCCTTGTTTTGGAGGGTCTGGTCTCTGCTTTTCAGTTCTGCCAGAGGGTCGATGAAGTCCAGCGAGGGCAGAGGATGTTGCTGTTTGCAGGAGCGCGTGGCGCGTGCAGCTCCCGTTCGCACCGTGGATAAAGCTGCAGCCTTTCCTACTATTACTCCAGTGAATGTAAATATCTCGGAGACATTTACATGGTATTTCTTTTTAAGTATATAATGTTTTCATTCAAAAGTATCATATTTCTTAAAAGACCTGTCAGAGGCTCTGACATGCAATTAATTTCTCTAAAGCTCTTTTTTTTTTTTTTTGAAAGATAGGACTGTATCTATGGGACTCACTCTAACACCTGCGCTTATTCACAACTCTGCAGAAAAAAAGGCACATCTTCTGCTCCACTTTCTTCCCCCTCTTCTCCAGAAAAAGATTTTCCTTTGCTTTGGATACTCCCTCTCCCCTCATCATCTCTAGCAAATAAAAGCCCTTGTAGAAGGTGGGTGAACACCGGAGCTGGCACGCTGGCTTTTGTCTGGGTGCTGGTGGCCTTTTGGATGTTCAGCTTTAAGCTGAAACACCATCACAGCCTTAATTACGGCGCAGCAATCACTAACCCATAATCTAGTCCATTGCATGTAATTTCTCTATGTGTAGGTGGCTTTTCAGGCAGTCTGGGAGGCTGTTTGTTTTACCTGGTGGATTTTTTTCCTCTGCTTGGGAATGTATTAAGCCGCAGCAGTATAATGCTGGGGCGCAGGAAATCTGAACAAGGAGATGTTCAGCTAGCCCTGGCTGTGTAGATAAGCAGCCAAGGACTGGATGCCATGGCAGTCATGGCCCCGCCACTTTCTGCGACTCCTTTCTTAGCCACTGTCATCTTCATTTCTGGCAGCTGGGTTCTCAATAGACACTTAAGCCCATGGTGCAATCAAG